>WNWK01012482.1:0-47500 GCA_009830355.1 Cherax destructor
ACACACACACTACACACACACACACTACACACACACTACACACACATACACACACACACACACACACTACACACACACACCACACACACACACTACACACTACACACACACACACTACACACACATCACACACACACACACACACACACTACACACACACACACACACACACACACACACACACACACTACACAACACCCCTACACACACACTACACACACACACACACACACATACACACACACTACACAAACTACACACAATACACACACACACTACACACACACACACTACACACACACACACACACACTACACACAACACACACTACACACACACACACTACACACACACTACACACACACTACACACACACACACTACACACACACTACACACACACTACACACACACACACACTACACAAAACTACACACACACACACTACACACACATACACACATATCACACACACACTACACACACACTACACACACACACACTACACACACACTACACACACACTACACATACACTACACACACACTACACACACACACACTACACAGAAACTACACACTGAATATTTCCTTGACAGAGATATCCGTTAGAATCATTACTTCCTTTCCTCCATTTATCTTGTGTCTTCTCTTTATTCTCTCTCTCTCTCTCTCTCTCTCTCTCTCTCTCTCTCTCTCTCTCTCTCTCTCTCTCTCTCTCTCTCTCTCTCTCTCTCACTCTCTCTCTCCCACATTCATCCTCTACCAATACAATTTTTTCCTTTCCTTCCCCCATACTCACCCATTATTTTCAGCCCCCCACTATTCTCCCCACCATTCTCAACACTACCCATCTATTCTCCCCTCTACTCCACCACTGCTCTCCACTTTTTCCCCACCATTCATTCACTCTTCCCTGCCATTTCCACAATTCCCCCACACCCTCATTTCCCCGCCACTCAGTCATAATTCCCCCACCACCCTGCTATTCCCCGCCATTTTACTCTGCTCCCCACCACTCCACGCTTCTCCCCATCACTCCACATTTTTCCCCGCCACTCAGTCATTATCCCCCCACCAATCTGCTATTTCCCCGCCATTTCACTATCCTCCCCCACCACTCCACTATCCTACCATTTTCCCTCCACCACTCCACTCTTCTCCCCCACCAACTCCCCATTCTCCCCCGCCACAGTGGCGTCGGAACGGGGTGCCGTAACAGGCATGTGTTGAGGAGGCCAGACGGCAGGGGAAATTATGTGTCATTGTGAGCGCGACCCTTTCCCCGCCCTGAGTGACGTATCAAGATGGCGGGGGAATTCCTGATCATTTTATTACAGTGGCGGGGAAAAATGGCAACTGGCACTAGGAGCCAGCCTATGGCAACGTCAGGGAATATTCTGGATGGTTGTGTTGGCGGGGGTAATATCTAGGGGAGGGAGGACGAGGGAGGGGAGGAGAAGGAGGGGAGGGAGAGGGTGGGTAAGGGATGGAGACGAGGGGGAGGGAGAGGAGGGGGAGGGGGAGATATTATTGCTTAGGCAGTGTGCCTGTTTTCTCGGCATTGATGGTGTTGTTGATGTTGTGTTGGTATGATTGATGACACTGGTGGTATTGGTATGAATGATGACACTGGTAGTGTTGATGTGATTGATGTCACTGGTGGTGTTGGTGTGATTGATGTCACTAGCCGCCGGGGCGTTGACCCCTGGAACTCTCTCCAGGTAAACTCCAGGTGGTGTTGGTATGATTGATGACACTGGTGGTGCTGGTATGGTTGATGACACTGGAGGTGTTGGTGTGATTGATGACACTGGTGGTGTTGTGATGTTGGTATGATTGATGATACTGGTGGTGTGGTACTGGTATGATTGATGACACTGGTGGTGTTGGTATGATTGATGGCAATGGTGGTGTTGGTGTAATTGATGACAATGGTGGTGTTGGTATGATTGATGACAATGGTGGTGTTGGTATGATTGATGACAATGGTGGTGTTGTGATTTTGGTATGACTGATGACACTACTGGTATTGTGGTACTGGTATGATTGATGACACTAATGGTGTTGTGGTGTTGGTATGATTGATGACACTGGTGGTGTTGGTATAATTGATGACACTGGTGGTGTTGTGATGTTGGTATAATTAATGACACTGGTGGTGTTGTGATGTTGGTATGATTGATGACACTGGTGGTGTTGTGGTACTGGGTATGATTGATGACAATGGTGGTGTTATGGTGTTGGTATGATTGATGACAATGGTGGTGTTGGTGTGATTGATGACAATGGTGGTGTAGGTATGATTGATGACAATGGTGATGTTGGTATGATTGATGACAATGGTGGTGTTGGTATGATTGATGAAACGGGTGGTGTTGTAGTACTGGTATGATTGATGACACTGGTGGTGTTATGGTGTTGGTATGATTGATGACAATAGTGGTGTTGTGGCACTGGTATGATTGATGACACCGGTGGTGTTGTATTGTTGGTAGGATTGATGACACTGGTGGTGCTGTGGTGTTGGTATGATTGATGACACTGGTGGTTTTGTGGTGTTGGTATGATTGATGACACTGGTGGTGTTGTGGTGTTGGTATGATTGATGACACTGGTGGTGTTGTGGTGTTAGTATGATTGATGACAATTGTGGTGTTGTGATGTCGGTATGATTGATGAAACTGGTGGTGTTGGGGTGTTGGTATGATTGATGATAATGGTGGTGTTGTGATGTTGGTATGATTGATGACACTGGTGTTGTGGCACTGGTATGATTGATGACACTGGTGGTGTTGTGGTGTTGGTAGGATTGATGACACTGTTGGTGTTGTGGTGTTGGTAGGAATGATGACACTAGGTGGTGTTGTGGTGTTGGTATGATTGATGACACTGGTGGTGTTGTGGTGTTGGTATGATTGATGATAATGGTGGTGTTGTGATGTTGGTATGATTGATGACACTGGTGGTGTTGTAGCACTGGTATGATTGATGACACTGGTGGTGTTGGTAGGATTGATGACACTGGTGGTGTTGTGGCACTGGTATGATTGATGACACTGGTGGTGTTGTGGTGTTGGTATGATTGATGACACTGGTGGTGTTTTGGTGTTGGTATGATTGATGACACTGGTGGTGTTGTGGTGTTGGTATGATTGATGACAATGGTGGTGTTGTGATGTTGGTATGATTCATGACACTGGTGGTGTTGTGGTGTTGGTATGATTGATGACACTGGTGGTGTTGTAGCACTGGTATGATTGATGACACTGGTGGTGTTGTGGTGTTGGTATGATTGATGACACTGGTGGTGTTGTGGTGTTGGTATGATTGATGACACTGGTGGTGTTGTGGTGTTGGTATGATTGATGACACTGGTGGTGTTGTGGTGTTGGTATGATTGATGACACTGGTGTTGTTGTGGTACTGGTATGATTGATGACACTGGTGGTGTTGTGGTGTTGGTGTGATTGATGACACTGGTGTTGTTGTGGTATTGGTATGATTGATGACAGATGCAGCAACAGCAACAACGCCGCAACAACAGCAGCTGCAATAATAATAATAATAATAATAATAATAATAATAATAATAATAATAATAATAATAATAATATCAGTAGCAGTTTTTGTACCTGGCACCTAGTATATGTCGGGTCAACACCCGCAGTGTCAGTACCCAGACTAGTCCCACCAACAGTGTCAGTACCCAGACTAGTCCCACCAACAGTGTCAGTACCCAGACTAGTCCCACCAACAGTGTCAGTACCCAGACTAGTCCCACCAACAGTGTCAGTACCCAGACTAGTCCCACCAACAGTGTAAGTACCCAGACTAGTCCCACCAACAGTGTCAGTACCCAGACTAGTCCACCAACAGTGTCAGTACCCAGACTAGTCCCACCAACAGTGTCAGTACCCAGACTAGTCCCACCAACAGTGTCAGTACCCAGACTAGTCCCACCAACAGTGTCAGTACCCAGACTAGTCCCACCAACAGTGTCAGTACCCAGACTAGTCCCACCAACAGTGTCAGTACCCAGACTAGTCCCACCAACAGTGTCAGTACCCAGACTAGTCCTCCCACCAACAGTGTTAGTACCCAGACTAGTCCCACCAACAGTGTTAATACCCAGACTAGTCCCACCAACAGTGTCAGCACCTAGACTAGTCCCACCAACAGTGTCAGTACCCAGACTAGTCCCACCAACAGTGTCAGTACCCAGACTAGTCCCACCAACAGTGTCAGTACCCGGACTAGTCCCCCACCAACAGTGTCAGTACCCGGACTAGTCCCCCCACCAACAGTGTCAGTACCCAGACTAGTCCTCCCACCAACAGTGTCAGTACCCAGACTAGTCGTCCCACAAACAGTGTCAGTACCCAGACTAGTCCTCCCACCAACAGTGTCAGTACCCAGACTAGTCCTCCCACCAAGTGTCTGTACCCAGACTAGTCCTCCCACCAACAGTGTCAGTACTCAGACTAGTCCTCCCACCAACAGTGTCAGTCCTCCCACCAACAGTGTCAGTACCCAGACTAGTCCTCCCACCAACAGTGTCAGTACCCAGACTAGTCCTCCCACCAACAGTGTCAGTACCCAGACTAGTCGTTCCACCAACAGTGTCAGTACCCAGACTAGTCATTCCACCAACAGTGTCAGTACCCAGACTAGTCCTCCCACCAACAGTGTCAGTACCCAGACTAGTCCTCCCACCAACAGTGTCAGTACCCAGACTAGTCGTTCCACCAACAGTGTCAGTACCCAGACTAGTCATTCCACCAACAGTGTCAGTACCCAGACTAGTCCTCCCACCAACAGTGTCAGTACCCAGACTAGTCCTCCCACCAACAGTGTCAGTACCCAGACTAGTCCTCCCACCAACAGTGTCAGTACCCAGACTAATCCTCCCACCAACAGTGTCAGTACCCAGACTAGTCCTCCCACCAACAGTGTCAGTACCCAGACTAATCCTTCCACCAACAGTGTCAGTATCCAGACTAGTCCTCCCACCAACAGTGTCAGTACCCAGACTAGTCCTCCCACCAACAGTGTCAGTACCCAGACTAGTCCTCCCACCAACAGTGTCAGTACCCAGACTAATCCTCCCACCAACAGTGTTAGTACCCAGACTAGTCCTCCCACCAACAGTGCAAGTATCCAGACTAGTCCTCCCACCAACAGTGTCAGTACCCAGACTAGTCCTCCCACCAACAGTGTCAGTACCCAGACTAGTCGTCCCACCAACAGTGTCAGTACCCAGACTAGTCCTCCCACCAACAGTGTCAGTACCCAGACTAGTCCTCCCATTAACAGTGTCAGTACCCAGACTAGTCCTCCCACCAACAGTGTTAGTACCCAGACTAGTCCCACCAACAGTGTCAGTATCCAGACTAGTCGTCCCACCAACAGTGTCAGTACCCAGACTAGTCCCACCAACAGTGGCAGTACCCAGACTAGTCCCACCAACAGTGTCAGTACCCAGACTAGTCCTCCCACCAACAGTGTCAGTACCCAGACTAGTCCTCCCACCAACAGTGTCAGTACCCAGACTAGTCCTCCCACCAACAGTGTCAGTACCCAGACTAGTCCTCCCACCAACAGTGTCAGTACCCAGACTAGTCCTCCCACCAACAGTGTCAGTACCCAGACTAGTCGTCCCACAAACAGTGTCAGTACCCAGACTAGTCCCACCAACAGTGTCAGTACCCAGACTAGTCCTCCCACCAACAGTGTCAGTACCCAGACTAGTCCTCCCACCAACAGTGTCAGTGCCCAGACTAGTCCTCCCACCAAGTGTCTGTTCCCAGACTAGTCCTCCCACCAACAGTGTCAGTACCCAGACTAGTCCTCCCATCAACAGTGTCAGTACCCAGACTAGTCCTCCCACCAACAGTGTCAGTACCCAGACTAGTCGTCCCACCAACAGTGTCAGTACCCAGACTAGTCCTCCCATCAACAGTGTCAGTACCCAAACTAGTCGTCCCACCAACAGTGTCAGTACCCAGACTAGTCGTCCCACCAACAGTGTCAGTACCCAGACTAGTCGTCCCATCAACAGTGTCAGTACCCAGACTAGTCGTCCCACCAACAGTGTCAGTACCCAGACTAATCGTCCCACCAACAGTGTCAGTACCCAGACTAGTCCTCCCATCAACAGTGTCAGTACCCAGACTAGTCGTCCCACCAACAGTGTCAGTACCCAGACTAATCGTCCCATCAACAGTGTCAGTACCCAGATTAGTCGTCCCACCAACAGTGGATGGGACACTGTATTAACCCACCAAGTGGAAATATAGACACTGGTAGATAAGATGGAACGTCTTGTTGAGATGCGACGTTTCGCCCAAGGTTATGTAACAACTGCGTTTCCGTGTACTTCTGTCACTGCCGACCTTAAACCTGCCTCTCCTTACCCATGACTTTTTCGATCTCGTCAAAGCCTGTGTCGGGTTCAACCTTCAACAACGACATCCACAAAAAGAAGTCTGGAATGGCTATGGGATCCCCTCTCAGGTCAGCACAAACCAGCAACTTCTTAGAACACTTTGAAAAGGATCCCTTCAAAGATATCTCACGACACATGACTTGGCTTTGTTATGTGGACGAGATGCTGGTCATTGTTCCCAGAAATTTCAATCCTACTCATTTCAGAGACTCATTTAAAAACATCTGAGAGGGAGGGAGAGAGAGAGAGAGAGAGAGAGAGAGAGAGAGAGAGAGAGAGAGAGAGAGAGAGAGAGAGAGAGAGAGAGAGAGAGAGATCTTGTGGTAATGAAGAATGATTAAGACGGCTTCTTACATTTTTCGTATGTACTCCAATATTAAAGAATTATATCCTGAAACATGGTATGTACAATAATAATGATGGTCACTAATAAAGATGGCCTGTAATATTACTTCTTCAACCACGACCTCGAAACCAAGAGGGGAGCTTCTGCAGTATTCTTCCTCGGACCTCTCAGGATTTATAGTAACGAATTTCTCTCAGAAGAACAGAAATATATTGAAGATACCCTGACACCGCTCAGATCCCCCCTCACATTACGCACTGTTGTACACAGTTGTTCTCTCGCTCACAACACCCCCAGAGAGAATTAGACACATGCGCAACATCTGGGTATCAGTCCCTCAACCTTGGAGTTGGTGAAGAGCATCGTAGTCGTGAAGAATCAGATTCTTCAAGACTTCGATTCTCTTCAGTTCAAAGCCTGAGGGACTGAGTACCTCGTCTTTCGCATATAGTTCTACAGTCTTCCCATTATATCCTTGAATCTGCACTGATAAAGCCACTGGGTGGCGAAACGTCTACATATTGCACATGTTTAATTCTTAATCCATGTTAACGCGGGAGTGGCAGTCAGTTCCTCCAAAAAAATAATTAAAAGAGAGGAATAGCAGATTCTCTAGAGCCAGAGGTGCGTCCAAAGTTGGAGGGCACAGCATTTTGTGTAGCAGAGGTGATAAATGTCGGGGAGGACGAGCGCGACCCTCGGAGACGCCTGCAAGAGAAGAGATACGTCTGCAGGAGGGATAACACTGGCAGTGTAGAGGTGGTCCGTCGTAACCAGTGTTGATGCGTCGTGGAGTAGTGGACAGAACAACAGTCACAACAACAGAGCAACAAGTCTTACATCATAGACTGGTAGCGAGGGAACAACAGTCACATCACTAGAACAACAGAACTCCGCATTCAACTTAAGAACCAGCCAAGAAATGAACCCAGTAAACATCTAGAACTCAGGCAGTTAATCAGATAATACTGTCTCCCTAAACCAGTTTATAATTAATGATTGTTACGGTGCCCTGTAGTTTCGTAACCTTCCAATTTAAGAAGACTAAGTAATTCTCCACACCATCCTCTAACACAAGAGTGGAATAAACATGTTAACTAAAGTCATCGCTGCTCACCTTCCCATCCGCCCCTATACTCACCAGAACCCTGCCCTATGACCTGTCTCTCTCTGCCAGCTTGACCTCAGTGTTTGTACCACCTGTCAGGTGGTGTTTTTTGTTTTACTCCTGTATACTCACGGTAGCCCAGACTTCAATGAAACGTGTACGCATTATGCGTGTACACATTGTGGGTGTAAACACTCTGGGTGTAAACACTCTGGGTGTAAACACTCTGTGTGTAAGCACTGTGTGTAAACACTCTGGGTGTAAACACTGTGTATAAACACTCTGGGTGTAAACAATCTGTGTGTAAACACTCTGGGTGTAAACACTGTGTAAACACTCTGTATGTAAACACTCTGGGTGTAAACACTATGTGTGTAAACACTCTGGGTGTAAACACTCTGGGTGTAAACACTGTGTGTAAACACTCTGGGTGTAAACACTATGTGTGTAAACACTCTGGGTGTAAACACTCTGGGTGTAAGCACTCTGGGTGTAAACACTCTGGGTGTAAACACTGTGTGTAAGCACTGTGTGTAAACACACTGGGTGTAAACACTGTGTAAACAATCTGTGTGTAAACACTGCGTGTAAACACTGTGTAAACACTCTGTGTGTAAACACTGTGTGTAAACACTCTGGGTGTAAACACTATGTGTGTAAACACTCTGGGTGTAAACACTCTGGGTGTAAACACTCTGTGTAAACACTCTGGGTGTAAACACTCTGGGTGTAAACACTATGTGTGTAAACACTTTGGGTGTAAACACTCTGGGTGTAAACACTATGTGTGTAAACACTGGGTGTAAACACTCTGGGTGTAAACACTCTGGGTGTAAACAATCTGTGTGTAAACACTCTGGGTGTAACCACTGTGTAAACACTCTGTGTAAACACTCTGGGTGTAAACACTATGTGCGTAAACACTCTGGGTGTAAACACTCTGGGTGTAAACACTGTATGTAAACACTCTGGGTGTAAGCACTCTGGGTGTAAACACTCTGGGTGTAAACACTGGGTGTAAACACTCTGGGTGTAAACACTCTGGGTGTAAACACTCTGTGTGTAAACACTCTGGGTGTAAACACTCTGTGTGTAAACACTCTGGGTGTAAACACTCTGTGTGTAAACACTATGGGTGTAAACACTCTGTGTGTAAACACTGTGTAAACACTCTGGGTGTAAACTACATCTGGTGTAAACACTCTGTAAAGCACTGTAAACACTCTGGTGTAAACACTCTGGTGTAAACACTCTGGTAGTGTAAACACCTGGTGTAAACACTCTGGGTGTAAGCACTCTGTGTGTAAACACCTGGTGTAAACACTCTGTGTAAACACTCTGTGTGTAAGCACTCTGGGTGTAAACACTCTGGTGTAAACACTCTGGTGTAAACACCTGGTGTAAACACTCTGGTGTAAACACTCTGGTGTAAACCTGGTGTAAGCACTGTGTAAACACTCTGGGTGTAAGCACTCTGGGTGTACACTGGTAACACTCTGGGTGTAAACACTCTGGTGTAAGCACCTGGGTGTAAGCACTCTGGGTGTAAACACTCTGGGTGTAAGCACTCTGGGTGTAAACACTCTGGGTGTAAGCACTCTGGGTGTAAGCACTCTGGGTGTAAGCACTCTGGGTGTAAACACTCTGGGTGTAAGCACTCTGGGTGTAAACACTCTGGGTGTAAGCACTCTGGGTGTAAGCACTCTGGGTGTAAGCACTCTGGGTGTAAACACCTGGGTGTAACACTCTGGTGTAAGACCTGGTGTAAACACTCTGGTGTAAACACTCTGGGTGTAAACACTCTGGGTGTAAACACTCTGGTGTAACACTCTGGTAAACACTCTGTGTAAACACTCTGGGGTAAGCACTTGGTGTAACACTCTGGTGAAACATCTTTAAACACTGATGAAACACTGGTTAAACACTCTGTAACACCTGGAACACCTGGTGTAACACCGATTAAACATTATAGGTGTACATTGGAACAACAAAAGCAATGAGCCTGAATCTCCAGGAAATTGATTCTTAATAGAGGAATAAAACTGTCCCACGTTCCCCATTCCTCTTCCCTAGTCCTTCCTGCCCCATTCCTCCTCCCTCTCCTCTCTTCTCTCCCTTCTACCTCTCCCCTGATTCTAAGGGAAAGCGTGTCGCTCTATTTGCAACTTTCAACAATCACAAAATTACTGTCAACATTGTGTCCTTCACACGTCCACTTATGTCCGCCACACACTGAATCTTCTCTCAACATTCCCATGTTTTATGTAACACTCCTTCAATGTATGTTCATACGACACTTGTATTCAGAAGTTTGGGTCTGACGTACTCCAGCTTGGGTCTGATGTACTAGGTAGATGCTAGTGTACAGTACTAGCTATATACTAGTGTACAGTACTAGCCAGACACCTCGAGGACAGTGGAATCTGGGAACACCTCTCCGTGGATCCTGTAAGAGGGAACACCTCTCCGTGGATCCTGTAAGAGGGAACAGAATCACTGTGGGAACAAACAGCCTCAGTGTTCCACAATTCAATTTACACAAAACAACGGTGTAGAAAACGGCAGATGTGGTCCTGATACTAAAGAAACGGGAGACCAACAGGTAGTGTTAAACTACAGACCAGTGTTACTGACACAGGTAGTGTTAAACTAAAGACCAGTGTTACTGACACAGGTAGTGTTAAACTACAGACCAGTGTTACTGACACAGGTAGTGTTAAACTAAAGCCAGTGTTACTGACACGCAGTGTTAACCAGACCAGTGTACTGACAAGGTAAAGAATATGGGTAGTTAAACTACAGACCAGTGTTACTGACACAGGTAGTGTTAAACTACAGTAGACACAGGTGTGTTACTGATTACACAAAGTAGTGTTAAACTACAGACCAGTGTTACTGACACAAGTAGTGTTAAACAGTAGACCAGTGTTACTGACACAGGTAGTGTTAAACTACAGACCAGTGTTACTGACACAGGTAGTGTTAAACTACAGACCAGTGTTACTGACACAGGTAGTGTTAAACTAAAGACCAGTGTTACTGACACAGGTAGTGTTAAACTACAGACCAGTGTTACTGACACAGGTAGTGTTAAACTAAAGACCAGTGTTACTGACACAGGTAGTGTTTAACTACAGACCAGTGTTACTGACACAAGTAGTGTTAAACAGTAGACCAGTGTTACTGACACAGGTAGTGTTAAACTACAGACCAGTGTTACTGACACAGGTAGTGTTAAACTACAGACCAGTGTTACTGACACAGGTAGTGTTAAACTAAAGACCAGTGTTACTGACACAGGTAGTGTTAAACTACAGACCAGTGTTACTGACACAGGTAGTGTTAAACAGTAGACCAGTGTTACTGACACAGGTAGTGTTAAACTACAGACCAGTGTTACTGACACAGGTAGTGTTAAACTACAGACCAGTGTTACTGACACAGGTAGTGTTAAACTAAAGACCAGTGTTACTGACACAGGTAGTGTTAAACTACAGACCAGTGTTACTGACACAGGTAGTGTTAAACTACAGACCAGTGTTACTGACACAGGTAGTGTTAAACTAAGACCAGTGTTACTGACACAGGTAGTGTTAAACTACAGACCAGTGTTACTGACACAGGTAGTGTTAAACTACAGACCAGTGTTACTGACACAGGTAGTGTTAAACTACAGACCAGTGTTACTGACACAGGTAGTGTTAAACTACAGACCAGTGTTACTGACACAGGTAGTGTTAAACCACGACCAGTGTTACTGACACAGGTAGTGTTAAACTACAGACCAGTGTTACTGACACAGGTAGTGTTAAACTACAGACCAGTGTTACTGACACAGGTAGTGTTAAACTACAGACCAGTGTTACTGACACAGGTAGTGTTTCTGACATGCATAGCATCAGAAGAGCAGTGGAGCACCTGGGAAGAGGTGAGTACATCAATAAGAACCAGCACTGTCTTAGAGATGATAAGTCATGTCACGCAAACCTGATGGACAGTTCTACGACACGGTGACGGAAACGAGGCATGAGAGACAGAGAGAGAGACACACAGACAGACACAGACAGAGAGACACAAATAGACACAGAGAGAGACACACACACACACACACAGACAGAGACAGAGACAGAGAGAGAGAGAGTTAGAGAGACAGAGAGAGAGAGAGAAAGACAGACAGAGAGAGAGAGAGAGAAGTAGACAGTGCATTTTTGGACAGTATAAAAAACCTTTTGACACTACCTCACAAGAGACGGGATACAAGCTAGAGAAGCAGACAGGAATAACAGGGGAGTACTAGTTACCACACACACACACAGTGAAGAGGCGGGGCCAGGAGCTATGAATCGACCCCTGCAACCACAACTAGGTGAGTACAACTAGGTGAGTATACACACACACACACACACACTCACACACACACAGTGAAGAGGCTGGGCCAGGAGCTATGACTCGACTCCTGCAACCACAACTAGGTGAGTACAACTAGGTGAGTATACACACACACACACACACACACACACACACACACACACACACACAACACACACACACACACACACACAAACACACACCACACACACACAAACACACACACACACACACACACACACACACACACCATAACGAATGTGTTTCAAAGCGAAGACCTTTACTTAGCCGTAAAGAGCAGCGACGTGGTTAATTAGGTGGTAATATGACCCTTATATTCCTATAATTGGCCAGGCACTCACCACGGCACTGTGACACCATTATGGGTGGTACTGGTGGGTGGTAGTGGAGTGGTAGGAGTGGGTGGAGTGGTAGGGGGATAGGTGGTAGATGGCAGTGGGAAGGTTGTAGTGAGGGGGTGGTATTGTGGTGGGGGTGATAGTGGTAGTGGGAGGGTGGTAGTAGTATTCGATACATACGAGTAGTGGTGTGGGGTGAGGAGTAGTAGTGGGGGTAGTGTGGTGGTGGTAGGTAGTAGTATAGTAGTAGTAGTGGTGGTGGTGATGGTAGTGAGTAGTAGTAGTGGTGGTGGTGATGGTGAGTGGTGTGTAGTAGTAGGGTGGTAGGTGATGTAGTAGTAGTGGGGTGGTGGTGATGATGTAGAGTAGTTGGTGGTGGGTAGATATAGTAGTGGTGAGGATGGAGTAGTAGTAGTGGTAGGTGGTAGTAGTAGTAGTAGTAGTAGTGGTGGTGGTGATGGTAGTAGTAGGTAGTATGGTGGTAGGTAGAGTAGTAGTAGTGTGGTGGTGGTGATGGTAGTAGTAGTAGTATAGTGGTGGTGGATGGTAGTAGTAGTAGTAGTAGTGGTGGTGGTGATGGTGTAGTAGTAGTAGGTGGTGTATTAGTAGTAGTAGTAGGTGGTGGTGATGGTAGAGAGTAGAGATGGTGGTGTAGGTAGTAGTAGTGGTGGTGGTGGTGATGGTAGTGCATAGTGAGTAGTAGTGGTGGTGGTAGGTGTGTAGTAGTAGTAGTAGTAGTAGTGGTGGTGGTGATGGTAGTAGTGTATGGTGAGGTGATGTAGTAGTAGTGGTGGTGGTGGTGATGGTAGTAGCAGTAGTAGTAGTAGTAGTGGTGGTGGTGGGATGGTAGTGAGTAGTAGTAGTAGTAGTAGTAGTAGTAGGAGTGGTGGTGGTGATGGCTAGTAGTAGTAGAGTGGTGGGGTAGAGTAGTTAGTAGTAGGTGTGAGAGTGTGTAGTAGTAGTAGTGGTGGTGGTGGCAGTAGAGTAGTAGTAGGTGTGGTAGTGGGTAGAGTAGTGGTGTAGTAGTAGTAGTAGTGGTGGTGGTGGTGGTAGTAGTAGCAGTGGTAGAGTGTGGAGAGATAGTGTGGTGGTGGTAGTAGTAGTAGTAGTAGAGTGGTGGTAGTAGTAGTGTATGGTGTAGTAGTGTGTAGAGTAGTGGTGGGGTGAGTAGTAGAGTGTAGTGGTGGTAGTAGTAGGTAGTAGTAGTAGTAGTGGTGGTGGTATGTAGTAGCATGTAGTAGTAGTAGTGTGGTGGGAGTAGTAGTAGTGGTGGTAGAGTAGTAGTAGTAGTAGTAGTAGTGGGGTGGTAGAGTAGTAGTAGTGGTGGTAGGTGGAGGTAGTAGTAGTAGTGGTGGAGTAGTAGTAGTAGTAGTGTGGTGGTAGGTAGTAGTAGTGGTAGTAGTAGTAGTAGGTGGTGAGTAGTAGTAGAGTGTGTGTGTGTGTAGTAGTAGTAGTGGTGGTGTGTGGAGTAGTAGTAGTAGTAGTAGTAGTGGTGTGTGAGTAGTAGTAGTAGTGGTGGTGTAGTAGTAGTAGTAGTAGTAGTGGTGGAGTAGTGAGTAGTAGAGTAGTGTGGTGGTAGTGTAGTAGTAGTAGTAGTAGTGGTGAGTAGTAGTGGTGGAGTGTAGTAGTAGTAGTGGTAGTAGTAGTGGTGGTGGTAGTAGTAGTAGTGGTGGTGGGTAGTAGTAGTAGTAGTAGTGGTGTGTAGTAGGGGGTGTAGTAGTAGTAGTAGTAGTAGTGGTGTGGTAGTAGTAGTAGTGGTGGTGTAGTAGTAGTAGTAGTAGTAGTGAGTAGTGGTGGTAGTAGTAGTGAGTAGTGAGTAGAGTGGTGGTGGTAGTAGTAGTAGAGTAGTAGTAGTGGTGGTAGTAGTAGTAGTAGTGGTGGTGGTAGTAGTAGTGGTGTAGTAGTAGTAGTGGTGGTGGTAGTAGTGTGTGTAGTGTAGGTGTAGTAGTAGAGTGTGGTGGTAGTAGTAGATGGTGGTGGTAGTAGTAGTAGTAGTAGTGGTGAGTAGTAGTGGTGGTGGTAGTAGTAGTAGTAGTAGTGGTGGTGGGTAGTAGTAGTAGTGGTGGTGGTAGTAGTAGTGTAGTAGTAGTGGTGGTGAGTAGTAGTAGTAGTAGAGTGGGGTAGTAGTAGTGGAGTGGTGGTAGGTAGTAGTAGTGTGGTAGTAGTAGTGGTGGTGGTAGTAGTAGTAGTAGTAGTAGTGGTGGTGGTAGTAGTAGTAGTAGTAGCCAATTTTCATTATTTTATTCAGTTTTTCTCATTTATATTCTATATGAAGTTCTCTACAAGTCACTCAGTAACTTACATATGGTCCAAGTTGAACCGAAACATCGTCCTAAGTTTCTGGTTATCTGTGTAAAGTTCCGGTTTGCTAAGAGTGTGACATTTCTTCCGTGAAATAAGTTGAATAATAATAACAACAATAACAATAATAATAATAATAATAATAATAATAAAAATAATAATAATAATAATAATAATAATAATAATAATAATAATAATAATAATAATAATAATAATAATAATAATCTTCAATTCTACAAGTAAATATACATATCAGTGACATACTATTACATAGAAAGCCCCTTGTAATGCAGAGCATTTCGGGCAAATTAAGTCAATTTTGTCCCAGGATGCGACCCACACCAATCGACTAACTCCCAGGTACTTCTTTGCAATGGTTTATATCTAATGGACAGTGCTGTAGACTTCAAGTTTAGGCTGTGGAGATGGGGCGTGTATAATTTGCAATATGTGTGTGCGGGTTATACCACACCCACATCATCTGCTAGAAAAATAATAGAATGGATAATGAGAACCTTGAAACTAGGGACGCCAAGCCCATGATGATTCTTTTCAAATCGCTTGTTCTCTCTAGGTTGGAATACTGCTGTTCACTAACTGCCTCCTTCAAGGCGAAATTGCTGACCTGGAGAGTGTACAAAGAACTTTCACGGCACACATAAGTACGTTAAGGCACCTAAATTACTGAGAACGGTTGAAGTCTCTTGATTTGTATTCCCTGGAATGCAGGCGAGAGAGATAAATGATAATATACACTTGGAAAATTCTATAGGGATTAGTACCAAACTTGCACATGAAAATCACTCCCTATGAAAGCAAAAGACTCGGCAGGAGCTGCAACATTCCCCCAATGAAAAGCAGGGGCGCCACGAGTACACTGAGAGACAACACAATAAGTGTCTGGGGCCCAAGACTGTTCAACTGCCTCCCAGCATACATAAGGGGGACTACCAATAGACCCCTGGCTGTTTTCAAGAAGGCACTGGACAGACACGTAAAGTCAGTACCTGACCAGCCGGGCTGTGGTTCGTACGTCAGTTTGCGTGCGACCAGCAGTAACAGACTGGTTGATCAGACCCTGGTTCACCACGAGGCCTGGTCTCAGACCTGGCCGCGGGGGCGTTGACCCCCGAAACTCTCTCCAGGTATACCCCTAGTAGGTCCTCACCTGTGAGTTCCTCTAGGTCTCTACGAGTTATTTGTGTATTGTTCCAGTCATGGTACGTATTGTGCCTTTTTGTTCCTTCTTAGGTTAGGTTAGGTTAAGTTAGGTTAGGTTAGGTCAGGTTAGGTTCGTCAGGAAACAGATCAAGTGTTCCCTGACGCGGGTCTTTAGATGATAACCCGCCATTGGAGCTTTTGGTCACCTGAACGAGGCCTTCCGCTGGCTTACCGGTCCACCCCCATTGCGACCCCAGGATGGGCCACAATTTATATATATATGTACTTATGTGTATATTCTCAATTTCTTATAATTTTATAATGCTGATATTATCGATAATAGCTAAATCGTTAATATCTTGCTCTATATTATTATTTGACTTAGCTATTTTATTAGGTAGGATGTAACATCACCGGAATTACTCTTCACTACGGATGAGGCGTCCTTCAGGCAGCCATTTTAAAATGTCCTCCTTATCGGGGGATACCAAAATATCATATGACCACCATTATCATGCATCCTTTTCTGTGAGTCACATAAAATCTGGTATATTATTATCTATATAAATTGCCTAATTAGGCCAGTTACGTCAGAGCAAAATTCTATTAAGTTACTGTAAATATTGTTCGTGTTCTTTTGCATTTTGTTTTGATTTGTGTTGTGGGAGAATTGTTGAATATAAAAAAGCTGTTATGAGCAAGTTTTAATTTGTTATATATATATAATTTTTTTTTTTTTTTTTTTTTTGCATCTACGTGAAGTTTCCAGTATCTTCCTCGTATTGCACTGAACCACACGGCTCTTCATGGGAAAATCTGGTCCATATTGACTGTGAAGAATCACAGTGTAAGAAATTCTGACAACTGTACCGCGATGAAGAGATAACGCGGGAAAACACGCAAGCCGGTCAGCTGTTCCCCCACGGGTCCCAAACCGTGCCCTCGGCAGCGTCTTCGACTTCCAGAAGCTCTATTACATTACCATCTCCAAAATTTTCACACTCAAGAAATGTTACTAATGCATAATGCGTCCTTACACACTCCTTCAATGTTCATAATCCTATTCAAAGTGGAGATTTTTTTCAGATATTTAGAAAATATTCCAAACAGGGGTTGGAACACTTCCCGCCTTGACACAGTCTGTAACAGCCAGCTTATCAATTGTCGTGACAAGCGGCACTAATGTCAATTTCCTACTTAAAGACTCGCGCCAGAAGATGAAATTTTGCGACCAGGAAGCCCTGTTTGAGGTCCCTAGGCGGCGAGGTAAGCTAAAACTACCCCAAGTTAATATTAACTAGGCTTTTCAGTTAGCTGACACGTATGCAAAACCTAGCATTAATCAGCTCTAGGCTTCTTAGTTTACACGTACACCAGACTAGTGCTAGGAACTAGTTAGGGTCACTATGACTGTCTTCTCCGGGTTATCCAAGATAATTTATATATATGTTACTATGTATGATACTTTGTATAACCGTATTTATGTGTACTTGCACCTAAATAAACATACTTACGTACTTAGGGCATAAGGCTACAACAAACTTCTGATACAAAATTGGTCACATAGTTACTGACTCAGCTTGTGTGTATAAGTTCTCCTATAGTTGTTTACCTTCCATAATATTATGTTTTTGAATATTGATTATGGCCAATTTTTGCCTCTGTTACTCGGTTACTGTCCTTGACAGCTTCACTTTACAGTAACAGTAGCATCAGTAGTAACAATAAGAGTAACAGTAGTAGCAACAGTAACAGTAGTAGCAACAGTAACAGTAGTAGCATCAGTAACAGTCGTAGCAACAGTAACATTAGTAGCAACAGTAATATTAGTAGTAACAGTAACAGTAGTAGCATCAGTAACAGTAGTAGCAACAGTAACATTAGTAGCAACAGTAATATTAGTAGTAACAGTAACAGTAGTAGCATCAGTAACAGTAGTAGCAACAGTAACATTAGTAGCAACAGTAATATTAGTAGTAACAGTAACAGTAGTAGCAACAGTAACAGTAGTAGCAACAGTAACAGTAGTAGCAACAGTAACAGTAGTAGCAACAATACTATTAAATATTATGTACAGTGTTATTACCTAGTACTTCCGCGAACCATTTAAAAAAAAATTGCCCCTTCTATCGAGTGATTTTTTTTTCGAAAAAATCGGAGACCAACTTTGTACTTGATTAAGAAGTTGGATTTTTTTTTTTTTTGGGGGGGTTACTTAAAAGTTACGAAAATTCAGACTAACTTCAGAATTTCTCCATAAATTTCAAAGAAAATTTCCAAATTCCTGAATTTCAGGATTTTATACCTAAAAAAAGTGACACTCATTCACGCAGAGAATATATATATATACATCGATGGTAAACAATATAAACAATACCGACAAGGTGATGAATTAGGCACCTGTGCAACACCTGTGCATCGTAATCCTGTAGACGTTTCGCCCACCAGTGACGTTATCAACACAATACAGAGTAGAAGACGAGGTAATAAATTTCTTAGAAATCCATCAATTTTTTTTATTGGGTGCCAAAATAACAAGTGATAATTACATTTACCTTCCTAGCAGTGACTTAGAGGAGGAGGATCATTTATCACCAGAATTATCGTATTTGACTTGTACAAAACAAGGATCATTTGCGCCACCAGAATTATCATGGTTAGTCTCCGACTTGTAAAATAGTAAGATGAAAACAAATTCGCCTTTAATACGCAGGCTGTGAAAGCTGGCCTGTACTATCACTGGCACTCTATTATACAGGCTGTGAAGGCTGGCCTGTACTATCACTGGCACTCTATTATACAGGCTGTGAAGGCTGGCCTGTACTATCACTGGCACTGTCTATTATACAGGCTGTGAAGGCTGGCCTGTACTATCACTGGCACTATTATACAGGCTGTGAAGGCTGGCCTGTACTATCACTGGCACTCTTATACAGGCTGTGAAGACTGGCCTGTACTATCACTGGCACTGTCTATTATACAGGCTGTGAAGGCTGGCCTGTACTATCACTGGCACTGTCTTATACAGGCTGTGAATGCTGGCCTGTACTATCACTGGCACTGTCTAATACGCAGGCTGTGAAGGCTGGCCTGTACTATCACTGGCACTGTCTATTATACAGGCTGTGAAGGCTGGCTTAGCGCTTCTATATGATTATAATAATAATAATAATAATGTGAAGGCTGGCCTGTACTATCACTGGCACTGTCTTTTATACAGGCTGTGAATGCTGGCCTGTACTATCACTGGCACTGTCTAATACGCAGGCTGTGAAGGCTGGCCTGTACTATCATTGGCACTCTGTTATACAGGCTGTGAAGGCTGGCCTGTACTATCACTTGCACTCTATTATACAGGCTGTGAAGGTTGACCTGTACTATCATTGGCACTATTATACAGGCTGTGAAGGCTGGCCTGTACTATCACTGGCACTATAATACAGGCTGTGAAGGCTGGCCTGTACTATCACTGGCACTCTATTATACAGGCTGTGAATGCTGGCCTGTTCTATCACTGGCACTGTCTAATACGCAGAATGTGAAGGCTGGCCTGTACTGTCACTGGCACTATTATACAGGCTGTGAAGGCTGGCCTGTACTATCATTGGCACTATTATACAGGCTGTGAAGGCTGGCCTGTACTATCACTGGCACTATTATACAGGCTGTGAAGTTGACCTGTACTATCATGGCACTATTACGGCTGTAAAGGCTGCCTGTACTATCATTGGCACTCTAATACAGGCTGTGAAGGCTGGCCTGTACTATCACTGGCACTCTATTATACAGGCTGTGAAGGCTGGCCTGTACTATCACTGGCACTATTATACAGGCTGTGAAGGCTGGCCTGTACTATCACTGGCACTCTATTATACAGGCTGTGAAGGCTGGCCTGTACTATCACTGGCACTATAATACAGGCTGTGAAGGCTGGCCTGTACTATCACTGGCACTATAATACAGGCTGTGAAGGCTGGCCTGTACTATCACTGGCACTCTATTATACAGGCTGTGAAGGCTGGCCTGTACTATCATTGGCACTATTATACAGGCTGTGAAGGCTGGCCTGTACTATCATTGGCACTATTATACAGGCTGTGAAGGCTGGCCTGTACTATCATTGGCACTGTTATACAGGCTGTGAATGCTGGCCTGTACCATGACTGGCACTGTCTAATAGATCTTAGCACCAAGACTTTACGAGAGACACGTGGATCGTGCATTCTCTCTCGTCCTCGGAGAACCTCCATCAGATAGACAAGATTAAGAATTTACACTCCAAACAGAAAATATATATTACTGACACACGATAAAAGATTTTTGTTTTGTTTTCTTGTTAGAGTTTGAGATATTAACGGTATCTACCGTTGAACAGTCTGTTGTACTAACTTTATTGAAAGAAAAAAAACCCAGTAAAACGCTTTACTTTGTGTCGTTATAAATTTACTCTTTTTAAGCCTGAATTATTGACCTCAATGTTTGTTATGTTGCAAGAAACGTTAAACCTGCATGGGTCGTGCAGGGAACAACAACAGCCAGGCGGGGATACAACAAAAGCTGTGTAAACAAAACATAACACAGCACAACACACAAGAGCTGACCACTCAGCGCAAGACGCTGCTCAACTCCTTTCACCAAATCAGCTGTGTAATGGCGCGCACTGACCACGTGGTCACTATTAATGGCCGCCGGGCCAGTCAAATCAAGACTTCCATCGCACAAAAATGTCACACTCCAATTCAAATCCCCCCCCCCCCTTGACCATGCGGAGGCCCGAACCTCGAATTAATCGTTAATTATACAGTAATTAATTAAGGAAGAGACGGCGGGAGACATATTAACAATGGAGATTCTGGCGGACACCGATGCTCATTTGATTTATATTTGTTTACCTTTTTTAAAAGTGGAAGTTTTGACTATTGGAAAAAAAAAAAAAGACATCATTAAGCACTTACGAAAACTACCCCGGCTAATTACCAGAGGCAGAGTCGAGCTCCCACTTTAATCAGGCAGTCGTAAAATAAGACGAAAATGGAAGAAATGAATAGTATAAAAAATAAAACATTGAATAAAGATGGAGACAATGGCTCTGTGGTGAGTCTTAACTCGAGACTGTTTCCTATATGGAATTATTATTATTATTATTATTATTATTATTATTATTATTATTATTATTATTATTATTATTATTATTATATTAACTAGTAATCGGTAAACCCGTACGGGTGGGTAAGGTTTGATCCAGTTCCGTGGATCGAGAGCCCTGCACACCATCTCTCTCTTCAGCGACAAGTAAATATTTCGGCAATATTAACCTCCTATCATCATCATTATTATCGTCATTATAATGATCGATAAAACCACTGTAAGAATTCCGCGAATGCTATTGATTACCAGTGATCTTTATCAATGATTATTATCAATGATTATTATCAATTATTATTATCAATGATTATTACCAGTGATCATTATCAATGATTATTATCAATGATTATTACCAGTGATCATTATCAATTATTATCAATGATTATTATCAATGATTATTATCAATGATTATTATCAATGATTATTATCAGTGATCATTATCAATGATTATTATCAATGATTATTGTCAATGATTATTATCAATGATTACAAATGATCATTATCAATTATTAATGATTATTATCAATGGCCTCTTTTAAATTTAAAAAGAATTTGAGAGAGAGAGAGACAAATATAACGAGGGTCGTTAATTGGGTGGATGGTTAACGAGGTGTCCCGTTGGTGGGGGGCAGGGGGGGTGAGGTATTACCATGAGGAGATGGAGTGGGGGAGAGGAGGGTGGGGAGGGGAGTGGGGGAGGGGGACGAGTTGATTGATGGGTTCGGATGAATTGATGATTGACGTGTGGTGGTCACCATGTTCTGATGTTTTATTATTTTTTTAATGACGCGAAGATGATGAGTGTTCTCTCTCCTTATTCTCTCTATCTCTCTCTCTCTCTCTCTCTCTCTCTCTCTCTCTCTCTCTCTCTCTCTCTCTCTCTCTCTCTCTCTCTCTCTCTCTCTCTCTCTCTATCTCTCTCTCTCTCTCTCTCTCTCTTCTCTCTCTCTCATAGTCTAACATATCTCTCATGGTCTATAATACATCTCTCATGGTCTATAATACATCTCTCATGGTCTATAATATCTCTCTCATGGTCTATCATATCTCTCTCATGGTCTATCATATCTCTCTCATGGTCTATCATATCTCTCTCATGGTCTATCATATCTCTCTCATGGTCTATCATATCTCTCATGATCTGTAATATCTCTCTCATGGTGTATAATATATATCTCATGGTCTATAATATATCTCTCATGGTCTATAATATATCTCTCATGGTCTGTAATATATCTCTCATGGTCTGTAATATATCTCATGGTTTGTAATATATCTCTCATGGTCTGTAATATATCTCTCATGGTCTTTCATATATCTCATGGTCTTTCATATATCTCATGGTCTATCATATATCTCATGGTCTATCATATATCTCATGGTCTGTAATATATCTCTCATGGTTTATAATATCTCTCTCATGGTCTATAATATATCTCTCATGGTCTATAATATATCTCTCATGGTCTATAATATATATCTCATGGTCTATCATATATCTCATGGTCTATAATATATCTCATGGTCTATCATATATCTCATGGTCTATCATATATCTCATGGTCTATCATATATCTCATGGTCTATAATATCTCTCTCATGGTCTATAATATATCTCTCATGGTCTGTAATATATCTATCATTGTCTGTAATATATCTCTCATGGTCTGTAATATATCTATCATGGTCTGTAATATATCTCTCATGGTCTGTAATATATCTATCATGGTCTGTAATATATCTCTCATGGTCTGTAATATATCTCTCATTGTCTGTAATATATCTCTCATGGTCTGTAATATATCTCTCATTGTCTGTAATATATCTCTCATGGTCTGTAATATATCTCTCATGGTCTGTAATATATCTATCATGGTCTGTAATATATCTCTCATGGTCTGTAATATATCTCTCATTGTCTGTAATATATCTCTCATGGTCTGTAATATATCTCTCATGGTCTGTAATATATCTCTCATGGTCTGTAATATATCTCTCATGGTCTGTAATATATCTATCATGGTCTGTAATATATCTCTCATGGTCTGTAATATATCTATCATGGTCTGTAATATATCTCTCATGGTCCTTGCAGAGTGGGATAGCATCGTAAGATAGCACGGTGGGATAGCACGGTGGGATAGCACGGTGGGATAGCACGGTGGGATAGCACGGTGGGATAGCACAGTGGGATAGCACGGTGGGATAGCACCATGGGTCTTGAAAGACCATGGTGCCATCCAGACTGGTGGTCAGTGCCACACAAAGGTGACACACATTGTACAGATATTAAATGCAAAAATTGGCACTGAAGAACCTTGCCACTGTCTTCCAGTATTATGGATACCTTCTTGATACCATACGCTGGAACTGGAGCTACCACCATCGCTGGAGTTACCACCATCACCGCAGCTACCACCATCACAGTAGCCATCACCATCACAGGACCTACCACCATCACAGCAGCTACCACCGTCACAGGACCTACCACCATCACAGGACCTAGCACCATCACAGTAGCTACCACCATCATAGGACCTACCACCATCACCGCAGCTACCACCGTCACAGGACCTACCACCATCACAGTAGCTACCACCATCATAGGACCTACCACCATCACCGCAGCTACCACCGTCACAGGACCTACCATCATCACAGGACCTACCACCATCACAGTAGCTACCACCATCACAGGACCTACCACCATCACCGCAGCTACCACCATCACAGGACCTACCACCATCATCGCAGCTACCATCATCACCGCAGCTAACACCACAGCTACCACCATCACAGCAGCTACCACCATCACAGGACCTACCACCATCACCGCAGCTACCACCATCACAGGACCTACCACCATCATCGCAGCTACCACCATCACCGCAGCTACCACCATCACAGGACCTACCACCATCACAGTAGCTACCACCATCACAGGACCTACCACCATCACCACAGCTAACACCACAGCTACCACCATCACCGCAGCTACCACCATCACAGGACCTACCACCATCACAGTAGCTACCACCATCACCGCAGCTGCCAACATCACCGCAACTACCACCATCACCGCAGCTACCATCATCACCGCAGCTAACACCACAGCTACCACCATCACCGCAGCTACCATCACCGCAGCTACCACCATCACCGCAGCTACCACCATCACCGCAGCTACCACCATCACCGCAGCTACCAACATCATAGGACCGACCACCATCACAGGAGCCACCACCATCATAGGACCGACCACCATCACAGGAGCCACCACCATCATAGGACCGACCACCATCACAGGAGCCACCACCATCATAGGACCGACCACCATCACAGGAGCCACCACCATCGCCCAGGGGAGAAGCTCTCAAGATAACGCCTGGTTAAGAGATAATGTTAGTAAACATTATGTCTTCTCTTCGTCCTCCTGGGTGTTCCTAACAACATCGATGTTTATTGCTCTATGTTAATCTCTAATTTGAAGATAACATTCACATCTCAATGTTTATTTATTTTGTTTTCGCTAAGTTTTCACCGTTCGTCGATGTTTTGTGTTGAATATTTTGCTCAAATGTTGAATGAACATTAGATTTCAATGTGTTTTTGTTTTCCTTTTTAAGATGTTTTGGGCGCATAGTAAATGTTTGGTAATGTTTAGGAGATGTTAAACTTCTCTCCGATGTTTACATTAATATAACACACACACACACACACACACACACACACACACACAATATATATATATATATATATATATATATATATATATATATATATATATATATATATATATATATATACATATACATATACATATAAATAGATAGATAGATAGATAACAGAATGTTAGATAAATGGCCACAGATGCAATTAATGTGACATTTTATGGTGGCAACGTTTCGCCCTCCAGGATCTTTGTCAAGCCGCTTGTTGGAAGGGGTGAGGGGGTAGGTGGGTAATGAGTGGAGGTGGGTAATGAGGGGAGGCGGGTAATGAGGGGAAGCGGGTAGCGAGGGTTTGGTCAGTGAGGGGAGGATCGCAAGAGAGAGTTTGGGTAGTTGTTCCAGGGAGAGCGAAATCAGGGAGAATGAGGCCAGGAAGAACGGGACCATGGAGAACGAGGCCAGGAAGAACGGAACCAGGGAGAACGAAACCAGGGAGAACAGGACCAAGGAGAACGAGGCCAGAGAGAACGAAACCAGGGAGAATGAGGCCAGGGACAACGGGACCAGGGAGAACGAGGCCAGGGACAACGGGACCAGCGAGAACGAGGCCAGGGAGAACGAAGCCATGGAGAACGAGACCAGGGAGAATGAGGCCAGGGAGAACGAGGCCAGGAAGAACGAAACCAGGGAGAATGAGGCCAGGGAGAACGAGACCTGGGAGAACGAGGCCAGGGAGAACGGGACCACTTTGAACGAGGCCAGGGAGAACAAGCCATGGAGAACGAGACCAGGGAGAACGAAGCCATGGAGAACGAGACCAGGGAGAACGAAGCCATGGAGAACGAGACCAGGGAGAATGAGACAAGGGAGAACGAGGTCAAGGAGAACGAGACCAGGGAGAATGAGGCCAGGAAGATCGAGACCAGGGAGAACGAGACCAGAGAACGAGACCAGGGAGAATGAGACCTGAGAGAACGAAACAAGGGAGATCGAGTCCAGGGAGAACGAGACCCGGGAGATCGAGACCAGGGATAACGAGACCAGGGAGAATGAGGCCAGGAGATCGAGACCAGAGAGATCGAGACCAGGGAGAATGAGGCCAGGGAGATCGAGACCAGAGAGAACGAGACCAGAGAGAACGAGACCAGGGAGAACGAGACCAGGTAGAATGAGGCCATGGAGATCGAAACCAGGGATAACGAGACTAGAGAGAATGAGACCAGGGAAAATGAGACCAGAGAGAACGAGACCAGGGAGAACGAGACCAGAGAGAACGAGACCAGTTAGAACGAGGGCAGGGAGATTGAGGCCAGAGAGAGCGAGACCAGGGAGGAGTCGCTTCTGTACAGTGACGCAGAAGACAGAGTGATGAAGACATAAGGAGACCCGGGAGGCGGGCGCCATGATGGATCACGGACATAACGTACAGCCAACAAGAGGCAGCTGGGGGACCACGTACGTGGCAACATCATCCCCCTCCCCCCCTCCTTCTCACTGGCGAGTCTTCATTATATATGCGAGTCACGGCCAGCTATCAGTTTCTTTATAGGTGCGCGCGCAGTGGGGGGGACACTCCAGTACAATGCTGACACAATTCTTACGTTTCGCCCGGTTAGTGTTCGTTTCGCAGCCGCTGGCGCTGTGCATGTCGCTCTTTCGATTCTGCGCGGTGAGGCGATCCCCATCGCGAGGCGTTCCGAGAGCCCTTCGCTGAGTCCGTTACGACGGGTAAAGTCCGTTACTCGCGACGGCCGCGACCCGCCGAAGAGCATGAGGGAAACCTGGCCATGCTGGAGGCAAAACATTGTATGAGGGGGCTGCTGGAGGACATGGGAGGCGCAGCAACACTGGCCACCACCAACACTGGAGACGCAGATCAGCTAATGAAGAATTCCGCGCGCTGGTCCGCCCCGCAGGGAGTCCTTGAATGATATGTCAACAGTTCAGATAAGGCGGCCCCGGACCTTGCAGCGGGCGGCCCAGGACCTCAACTTGGGAGGTAATACCGACCACCGCCCTCTCGCCACCCCCTCTAATCCCCTTCCCCCCATCTCCCTCCACCCCTATCCCTCCACTCCCTCAGTCCTCCACCCAACTCTCTCCACTTTACACCCTGCTACGATCCTTCATTCTCCACCCTCTACGATTACCACAATCACCACCACTACTACCTCCTTCAACACAACCACTATCACCACCACTACCACCTTCAGCACCGCCACAACTACCACCTTCAGCACCGCCACAACTACCACAACTACCACCACTGATACATTGGCACTGACACTATGTAAGATAAATTATTTCCATACATTTACATTTTGAATTAATAAATCCAACGAACAACTTCTTAATAAAATGAATGACCTGTAGCCGATACCTGGGAGGTAGTGGTACCAGGCCAGGTAGTGGTACCAGGCCAGGTAGTGGTACCAGGCCAGGTAGTGGTAACAGGCCAGGTAGTGGTACCAGGCCAGGTAGTGGTACCAGACCAGGTAGTGGTACCAGGCCAGGTAGTGATACCAGGCCAGGTAGTGGTACCAGACCAGGTAGTGGTACCAGGCCAGGTAGTGGTACCAGGCCAGGTAGTGGTACCAGCCCAGGTAGTGGTACCAGGCCAGGTAGTGGTACCAGGCCAGGTAGTGGTACGAGGCCAGGTAGTGGTACCAGACCAGGTAGTGATACCAGGCCAGGTAGTGGTACCAGACCAGGTAGTGGTACCAGGCCAGGTAGTGGTACCAGGCCAGGTAGTGGTACCAGGCCAGGTAGTGGTACCAGGCCAGGTAGTGATACCAGGTCACGTAATGGTACCAGACCAGGTAGTGGTACGAGGCCAGGTAGTGGTACCAGACCAGGTAGTGGTACCAGGCCAAGTAGTGGTACCAGGGCCAGATAGTGGTACCAGATCAGGTAGTGGTACCAGGTCACGTAATGGTACCAGACCAGGTAGTGGTACCAGACCAGGTAGTGGTACCAGGTCACGTAATGGTACCAGACCAGGTAGTGGTACCAGACCAGGTAGTGGTACCAGACCAGATAGTGGTACCAGGTCACGTAATGGTACCAGACCAGGTAGTGGTAGCAGACCAGGTAGTGGTACCAGGCCAGGTAGTGGTACCAGACCAGGTAGTGGTACCAGGTCACGTAATGGTACCAGACCAGGTAGTGGTACCAGACCAGGTAGTGGTACCATACCAGGTAGTGGTACCAGGTCACGTAATGGTACCAGACCAGGTAGTGGTACCAGACCAGGTAGTGGTACCAGACCAGGTAGTGGTACCAGACCAGGTAGTGGTACCAGGTCACGTAATGGTACCAGACAAGGTAGTGGTACCAGACCAGGTAGTGGTACCAGGTCACGTAATGATACCAGACTAGGTAGTGGTACCAGACCAGGTAGTGGTACCAGACCAGGTAGTGGTACCAGACCAGGTAGTGGTACCAGACCAGGTAGTGGTACCAGACCAGGTAGTGGTACCAGACCAGGTAGTGGTACCAGACCAGGTAGTGGTACCAGACTAGATCCACCAACACACACATTCACTATTTCATTCATTAACCATATCTGATTTACGATCCCCAACAATAGGTTGGGTAATGTGGGTGGGGAGGGTTTAAATCCTATCTACTACACAAGCATCATAGGCTCCACCAGTCAAGAATACTGTAATACTGAAACTGGGAATTTAAATACACTCTCAATGTATATACATAGATATACACATCTCGATGTATATATCCTTGCGAATATGATAATAGATTACAATACCGAGAAGTTGATAAGTGAGTCACAGTTGGAGCAGATCTCTTCTCCAGGCTGAGGGACTGACCACCTCAAAGCTTACGTCTTCGAGGCTAATGGACTGATCGCTTCGTCTTTACATTTCTACTTTTAGCCAGCTGGCTTACTCACTTATCCGCAGTTTTACGACTCACTTGCCGTGAGTTCGAGCCTCACCCGTACCGTAGTTCACATCTCTGCTGCTGCCTCCTACGTCTTTCACCGTTCTTCTCTGTATCTGGACTGAAGAAGCCTACTCTGTAGGCGAAACGTTTCGGAATATGGGGGAAAGGTTTCCTTGACGCTGTCGACGGGTTCTTGATCCGAGTCATTAGAGCTACCTTCCCTTGGCTGGAATCCAGTCTGACTGCGCCCCGCTAACTAGGTGGTACACGACCCCTACGGGTATAGCGCCTCTCCATGAATATTAATGTAATAACGAATTAAGAAAATATGTGTTCACTATGGCGAGGTTAATCCTAAGATGTGTTTTGACGTATAATGATGTCGCAAAGGATGTCGCTGATGTCGCTAACGATGTTCCTGATGATGTCACTAACACGTCGCTAATGATGTCCCTAACGACGTTGCTAATGATCTCCCTAACGACGTCGCTAATTATGTCACTAACACGTCGCTAATGATGTCCCTAACGACGTCGCTAATTATTTCACTAACACGTCGCTAATGATGTCCCTAACGACGTCGCTAATGATGTTACTGATGACGTCGCCGATGATGTCATTAACGACGTCGCTAACGAAGAAAATTAGTAATTAATAAGCCTATTAATATCACTTTTTTATACTCTTATTTGCGTTTTTTTCTATTTTTTTTATTACCAACGTCAAGTTCACTTGTTTTTAAAATTTTCTGGCTATCAGTCTTGAACACTATGTGCTTCAACGTCCATTTGTTGAGGAATATAGAGATAGACTGATAACCTATGTGATATGTCAAGATATCTTATTGATGAAAGTAAGATACCAGACATATCAAGCAAATATCTTAAATTTGCTTGTAACAGGTAAGTGAAGTATATATATAAATCCAGATGTACTCCTGTTAACCCTTTTGGGGCCTAGTTCCTAGGCCTTTTGTGTATCCATGTACCTTGTTCTGCCATCCACAGGCTGGCTATGGGGTGCACAATAAACTAGCCACTACGATCCGCAGCATGGATGCGGGGTGCACAATAAACTAGCCACTTCGGTGGCAAAAATCTAAATATTTCTTGCAGTCAGCACCAGTGCCTGGAGGCGTGACTTCTTAAATGAAGCATAACTTGTAAGTGACAATATCATCTGTGTTCCCTCATGACCATTGTAAATTATATCATATAGGTCATGTTGTTGCTGTTGCTTTTTAAGCGCTACGACAGCATATATGTTATGAATTGAGTGTCTAAATAAAATATTGGGGTGGCACCCTCCTTGGGTCAGGGGGACCTCCCCTGCACTAGGAAAAAAAGAGGTGCGTGGAGGGCGGCCCCACACATCGCCTCACCGGCCAACAAAGTCCCTTTATCTTGTATCTCCAGTTTAAATGATATTAATTACAGTCTCCCACGTCACGTGACCCGTTCAGACAGGCGCCATGGGTGGGGGCGATGCCCAGATGGCTTCGTTCATTCTATTTTACCCCCCTTCTTGGTGTTCCCGCCTGGGTCATCTTGGGAGAAAAATCTTGCCAATCTGGGTGTTTGTTTACGTTTTAGGGGTAACTCAAAGAAAATATAATTTTTCAACTCTACGTTTTCTCTCAATTTCGGGTCATTTTGATAGTTAAAATGTAATTTTCTCGTTAGGTGACGGAGAGAGAGACCTCACGAAGGCGAGAGACAATTATCTCAGCGCTGAGACAGAGACACTCTTGTTTAGGAAAGGAACGAGCTTATCTCTGATCGCTTAATGAGGATCAGAATGAGTTGATTAATTTACTGTGGATGGATCAATCAGATTGCAAACAAGGGATTGGTTGGTTCATGGGGGAGCAGACTTAATGAGCGCAGTATTTGTGCTAGACTCGCGCCACCCTGCTCACTATCAGATGGCCAGGGTGGCCCATACCCAACAACCATCCTCATGCTAATTTATATGACGTTCCTGAGGGTTACCTAGCCACTGGGGATTGGCTAATTCGCATTGTTTACGTTTAGCCGATTGGCTAATTCTCCAAGTATAGAACCCAGCGATTGGCTGGTTCTCTGTTAGAGACTGGCTGATGCTTCAGGTCTGAGTCTCGTGGATTATCTATTATATGCAGCAGACAATTGTGAATGACTAATTATCCATATGCACCTGCAGGTTAATTCTGGTATGAAGATTGAACTTTCTTGGGGGACATATTTTTTTTTTTAAACGGAATTTAAATTTACAACACCACACAATATTCTTTAAACATGTATTGTTACTCCCACACGAAAAAGTGTTACCCTCTTGCCGGGGGCGTTGACCCCCGGAACACCCTCCAGGTTACGACTACGGTACTCTTCACGTGATCATACCACGTTTAGGGTCATCGTTGTTTTCATAGCGCTGCTTTGTAACAATTCAAGTCCACCGAGAGAACTAGTATCACATGCTGAGAGGTCTGGACTTCGAGGTGGCCAGTCAAATGGAGCAGGCAGCACTAGTGCTCCTCGGTTAATCCAGTGCTCCTCCCGGATAGTCTCACTGAGGTATTTCTTAACAGCAGCTGGGTAATGAGCTGGTGCTCCGCCCTGCTGGGACACACAGCGTCATTAATACCATCATGGTTTTCCAGCCTTGACACCAACCAGTTTTTAAACATGTAAATATATGTGCTGACTGGATGGTCCATCGAAGAAATATTGTCCAAACCAGCGTGTATCATAACACAGCCTGTATCATAACACAGCCTGTATCATAACACAGCCTGTATCATAACACAGGCTGTATCATAACACAGCCTGTATCATAACACAGCCTGTATCATAACACAGGCTTCTTCAGTCAATACAGAGGCAGCAGGTGTATACACAAATAACCCTCCAGGACTAAGATTCATACAAGGAAAGTTGTGTATAAGAGAGGATTCAACCAGTCACCGTCTGGTTGAATCCTCCCTTATACATAACTTTCCTTGTATGTATCTTAGTCGTGGCTTTGTCTCTGTAGATGCCTTCCTTTCCCATTGCATTGTTAAATGTTCCAAACTTCAGAACACCCGTGACTTAACCTTATTTTTTTCCCTTCTCCCTTTTCCCCTTTGCTCTTTCCTCTTTCTCCTTTGGGGTTTCTTTCCTCTGCCTTTGGTATTTGGTCCTTTATTATTATTTTCCCTCCCTCTGTTTTCTTCTTCCTACCCTTTGTTGGCCCCTAGCTCCCTTGTGAGCCCCTAGCTCCCTTGTGGGCCCCTAGCTCCCTTGTGAGCCTCTAGCTCCCTTGTGAACCCTAGCTCCCTTGCAGTGCTCCTCTTTCTTAGTATTTGACTGACTCCACTACTACTACTACCACCTCTACCACTACCTCTCTTCCTCCTTTCCTACTTCCTCTCTTGTCCCGTCCCTGTCTGCTGGCCTATATATACTCCCTCTTTCTCTCCTTTTTGTTAGTGTGATTTTGTAAATGGTTCAAGTCGGACCGAAACGTCGTCGTAAGTACCTCTCTTCTATGTGCGGGTTATTTGTGTATTGTTCCAGTCACGGTATTGTGACTTTTTTTTTGTTATTTGCAACAGGTGTAGTAGTGAAATAAAGATGAGGTAATCAGTCCGTCAACCTTGGCGAAATATTGTTTGAGGTGGTCAGTCCCTCAGCCTGGAGAAGAGTTCAGTCGCAGACTCAGCTTAGACTTAATATTAGATCCTTCTTTATCTGTCTCTTCTTCCTCCTCCTCCTCCATTTGTTGCCTCTCTTACTTCCCGTCACCTCCTCTGCCGCTCGTCCTGGGCGGTGATGGGCGGAGGCAGGTGTGGGCGTGTGCTCCTAATGGGTAGTAATGGGGCGAGACACTCTCGCCCCATCCCACTTTTTCTCTCCTCCATCACCCCTACTGTCTCTCCTCCTGTCTCCCATCCCCACTACAGTGTCTCTTCTTCCCTAATTATCCCTCAGTCTCTCCTCTTCCCTATCACCACAATAGGCACTCATCCTCTCCCCCATCACCCACAGTCTAGGTGAGTAAATAAGCTCCCCGTCACTATTCATGAACCCACACAGACTAGGGGAGTATAGAAATTCCCTCTTCTCCCCAGGTAGAAACGGAGGAAACGGGTAGATACAGGTGGACTATTCACAAATAACCCACACACAGGAGTAAGAAACTTAGGAAGACGTTTCGGTCCATCTTGAGTCATTGATAAGTCTAACACACGAAGAGGAAGGAGTCGGTATATATCGGAGAGACAGAGACGGGACACAGAGAGGAAGAAAAAAGGAAGTGGAGAAGTAGTGGTAGAGGTAATGCTGGTAGTGGTAGTAGTAGTGGTAGTAGTAGTAGAAGAAATAGTAGTAGTCGGGGGAGGGAGGCTCCTACGCTTACCTATGGTTCATATTAGTAACCTAAATGTAAACAAATGGTATACAGTCTACATTTATCTTAGGAATGAGCTACATCACGTTTTCATCAGATCTGATTAAGCTCAGGCTTGAGCGAAACGTCTACAATGAAGGCTAGTTCTCCATTGTCTATGTGCACGATCGTGGTCGTGTTGATCCAGTCACTGGCACATCTTGGAAAAAAAAGGCAAAGATATAAGAAGAGGATCTAGGAATGCCCATCTCAGGTGGCACATTCAAACACCTGGACTGTGTCCTGTAAAACTTAGGACCGACCACCTTCTAGCACTTCGACTCTAGGCCCTGGTATCACCTAGAAATACTTCGACTTTAATCTCCAGAACATTGGCCAATGTGATCATTTTAAGCCTCTTACCACAAGTCAGCATCACGAGATACTGAAGTGAGAGACTGTGTCGGACAGACAAAATGAAAAGTGTGTCTTAAAGACAACTGGAGAACACTGTGTCCTCATCAGAGGCTCAGAACCAATTCTTGGACACAGGGGCGAGATAATGACTAGCTAAGGACGTGACAATGACTTTATAATGCTCTACACAGAAAGAAATGTCGCAATAAAAGTTAGCTCTGCAAGCATGTCTTTGATTGCACTTCCTAATGAGAGTTTGCATAGCCAGTCCCGAGGAGTGACCTTTTTTGGGCGGAGCGATGCCACTCATCCTGAGAATCAACATACAAACACACACACACACATATATGTGTGTGTGTGTGTGTATTTCTGTTAAGAGCTTCGTGCCGTTCGTGTCACTGGGTGGTATATGCAGTCAGCGCCACCTATGAACCTGATATCAAACTTAGTGTATGATAGACCTGGCGACGTGAAAACATGTTTTTCCTGTCTTATCTACTATTTTCTTTTAATTCAATAACCATGCACTGTGTCTCTTTGACTCAGGTGGAGAGAGGGGGGAGGTGCGTGGGTGTCTGTCTCTACCTGGGTTTAAGTAAGGGAAACGTCCACCTGATCTAATTGGGAACTTATTTTTCCCTTTTCTCTTTACGGAGGAAATTTTGGTTCCTGTATAATCATCGCCCATATCATTTGGGCAACATATTTTTTCCCCGGACTCCCGGAAATTAGGGCTCAAGCGTAGTTTTGGTGGCCCTGAAAAACCCCAACAATAACAACACTGGGTCACTCATCCTCAGCGTCTCTCCTGAATATGCAAATACCGCTAGCCATTATTAGAGCATTTTATATTGTGTTGCAATAATTTTGCAATTGTTTTACCAGTTATGACTTCACAACTGGTGATAATAAGTCACTTTGAATTTTTGGGGGTTAACTTAGGTAATTTACACATCTGTTAAACTACGTGATAATAATTGTACTCACGTGTACTTGTGCCTAAATAAACTTACTTAATGTGAAACTATGGTGTTCGTCTGGTAATCCCTATTATTATTATGATCAAAACAAAGCGATAAACCCACCAGGGTCATACAACGCTGCCTGGTAATCCCTCACGTTGTCTTTGCCCACAAGTCTGGTACGGCTCACCCCTCAAGGGAGGTTCCTTGACGCTGGTGAGGGGCTCTCGATCTAGGGAATTGGATCTGTGCTCCGGTTCCCTGAATTAAGCCTGAATACCTTCCACATTCCCCCCACAGGCACTGTATAATCCAACGGGTTTAGCGCTTCCCCTTGATTATAATATAATGGTACGGCTCACACATCGTTAGGGGAAATTAGGACGAGAAACATTACTTAGTAGTAGAAGGTGTAATTCGTCTGGTGACACAGCTTTTCAAGTTCTATAATTGGGATCCCGTTCTGGATGCAGCTATAACCTGGTTGGTTGGTGTTCGAGACGTGACACCGTCTACAGGAACCCAGCGCATGCGTGAAACGTGACAGTCTCTTGAAGAACCAGTGTCGGGTTATGACTTGGATTATTCATTATTCCAGCGAGCACTTGTCGACGGCAGTACCGTTCACCAAACTTACAGGTGCCTGTGTTTCAGTGTGAGAGCACAGATAGACAGGTGTGCGAAAACCTGTGATATTTTATTAACATAAACGACTTGGTCCTGGGACATTGTTCACTCCAGAGTCACAGGTGACATGAGAAACAACGGTGTATAGGGAAGGTACGTGCGAGTCAGGTAAGTTGATATGTTTTAAGGTCACCTGACTGCTCTATCCCGAGGATGGAGAAGCCAGTTAAGAAATGTTTGTTAAAAATGGTATAAAATACCGAGAAGTTGATGATTAAGATTCATGTGCAACAGTCGGGTATCTTTATTATTGAAGCGTTTCGCCTACACAGTAGACTACTACACCTACTGCCTATGTAGGTGTAGTAGTGAATTGAAGATGATGTAATCAGTCCGTCAACCTTGAGGTGGTCAGTCCCTCAGTCTGGAGAAGAGTTCAGCTCCATGGTCTGGAACGATATCGTTCCAGCTGCCTCTGTATTTGACGTTTCGTCTACTGTGTAGGCGAAACGTTTCATCAATAAAGATACCAAACTGTTGCACATGTGTCTTAATCATCAAGAAACATATGAACCAACGTGGCAGATATGCTATCCTTCCGTATTTCTTAACACTATCAGGGATGCTACACCGGCGTCCCCTTAAAATTAGGCTTCATTCCATTTCATCAAGTGTCTGTTGGCGTCTCTGTGGATTACTCAAGCATTACTTTGATCATTCCTGCAATATGCATATGATCCTAATAGACTTAAATCAATCTTCCCCACCAACTTCTTGTAGAAGTGTCGACATGGGATAGTGTAGACACCAGTGGTAGGTACTAGGCAAGTAGCAGTAGGTAGCTTTCTGATAAGATCTTTGATAACGTAGTCTCTGTCGTGGCCACGTTATCATTCTTGACAGGTGTTCTAAGGGCGTTGTTTGTCACATCACCACACGGGATGAGTAAGTACCTTTTCCCTCATATGTTTATCAAATCTCTTTTTTAAAGTTACCCGAGGTCTTAGACTCGTCCCACAAAGTGTTCTGACGTCCCATAACAAGTGTACAAAATGGGACTGTGCTGCTAACTTCTAATTTTGCAAACTGTTACCGACGAAGAGAGTGTAGGGAGATACGTGCCTGAGAGAACTTCGGAAATAAGACGTCTAGTGATGAAAACCCGCTCAGGGAAGGTGCCTTGAGGCCGACGAGGGGCTCTTGAGCCAATGACCTGGACCTGTCCTCCCCTTCTTTGATTCCAGCCTAAACGCCTTCATTCCCAGGCCCTATATGATCCCTATTGGTTTAGTGGTTACGCTGATTGAGTTGAAAAAATGGGGGATTGGGCAAGAGATCTACGGAACAAGAGATCTACCAGAAGAAATTATTGGTAAGAGTATTAGGGTAAGAGAGCTAGGGACAAGTTAGGAGAGAGCTAGGTGAAACTACGGAAAAAGAAAACTAGAGGAAGAGAGAAGACAAGAAAGAGAGAAGGTAAAATGAGTAACCAAGTTAGAGATGAACAGCGGTATGAGTAAAGGGGTAAGGGAACTAAAAAAAGGGGTAAAGGACTATAAAGAGTTAAGGGAATTAGAGTTAGGGGGAAGGGAGATAGATGAGAGCCAGGGGGAAGGGAGCCAGTATCTTCTTCTGCCACATTAAGTAACTACCTTCCTCCACACCCTCTCACACTGCCGGTTCTTTCCTGGTGTTCGAACCTCCGTATAGCAGTGTTCGGAATGTTCCCTTTCCGAACGCAGTGCGAAGCCCCTTCCTTGTGTACGGAACTCAGTTTAACACTGCTCGTAATTCTCTATATTAAAGCCTCTCTTCCGAGGACTGTTTATTAGTACTTGCAATTTGAGGTTTGAAATTGGAGTTGATTTCTTTAAGACTGAGTTGGCTTCTTTGTTTTCCTCTCTCTCTCTCTTTTATATATATATTATATATATATATATATATATATATATATATATATATATATATATATATATATATATATATATATATATATATATATATATATAAAATCGTGTCTTGACAGCATGAACTTGTATACCCAACTCAAGCGCTGCACGACCCTTGAATGTTTAGCGCTTCCTTTTGATTATAATAATAACCCAACTAAGATAACTTAATCTATATAATTTACAACAGAACTTAAGATATCTTCGTGTACAGTTAACACATTTTAAAAAATATTGTGCTAGAAACTTCAGAAGCAAATTGAATAATTTAGAAGAAAATTATTGGGAGGGTCGCTACGCAAGTTGTATACAACGAAATACACGTTAAATTCTAGTATTCTAAAGTAATTATAGTATTCTAGAGTATAGTAGAGTAATTATAGTATTCTAGAGTATAGTAGAGTAATTATAGTATTCTAGAGTATAGTAGAGTAATTATAGTATTCTAGAGTATAGTAGAGTAATTATAGTATTCTAGAGTATAGTAGAGTAATTATAGTATTCATAAGAGTATAGTAGAGTGAATTATAGTATTCTAGAGTATAGTAGAGTAATTATAGTATTCTAGAGTATAGTAGAGTAATTATAGTATTCTAGAGTATAGTAGAATAATTATAGTATTCTAGAGTATAGTAGAGTAATTATAGTATTCTAGAGTATAGTAGAGTAATTATAGTAATCTAAATACTACAGAGTAAGGATAAAAGTAGACTCTCATAGCCTAGATTTAAAATTAACAATTTCAAATTAGGCTTCCCAGGAACATCATCTTGATTCACCGGTACTCTCCCGGCCCGGGCCTTTTCCAAGTGGTGGCATGGGCCTTTTCCAAGTGGTGGCCCGGGCCTTTTCCAAGTGGTGGCCCGGGCCTTGGCTCTCTTTCTCGAGAGTATCTCAGACTAATGTCTGCCATGGGAGGAGGTACAAGGACCTACTCATCGTTGGGACCAACTGTCTCCAGGCCTAGCCACATTCCCCGCCCTCACGGGGCTGGTAGGGAGAAGCTATGCCTCTCTGGTCTGCCATCTTCCCAGACGGGAAGGGCAGGCTTGTGAGCTGCAGATGATAGCAAGCTCCAGCCTTGGCACCTACCCTGCCCTAGAAGGGCTGGGCATGGTGATCGACCCCCCAGGAACACGTGATTTCGTTGCCTAATTAAATCCTTTGACGATTACAGTAATCATCGCGTAATCTTATGTAAATTGATTAACAATACATACCAAACGCAGCCCTTAATATTATAAACACAAACAACTTTTTTGGGAAAAAAATATGAAAAAATGCATTAATGTTTCTTTATCTAGAAACATTGAAAAATTTATATATATTTTTTTTTTGCCAAGGATTTTGGTAGAACATAGACGGGAACATAGACTCGACTCTTGTAACCGGGAATAGGTAAGTACAGAAAGGTAATTAGGTAATTAAAGAGGAGATTACAAATGGATAATTATGCATACGCCAGTGTCACCTTAATCCCCGTAGGAAAAGACCCGCTGAAAGACCTGCTCAAAAACCCACTCAAAGACCCGTTCAAAGACCCGTTCAAAGACCCGTTTAGTCCTGCTCGGAAACCCGCTTAAAGTCCCGCTCAAAGACCTCAAAGACCCGCTCAAAATCCCGCTCAAAAACCCCGTTCAAAGACCCCTCTCAAAAACCCGTTCAAATACCTCAAAGAATCATCCAACGACCCCACTCAAAGACCATCTCCAGGAGAAAGACCCCCAATCAACGACCCTTTCCCCTCTCCCCTTCTTCCCTCCCCCTCCTCTCCCCTTCCTCCCCTCTTCCCTCTTCCTCCCCCAAAGACAAAGTCAACGCTTGACAAAAATACGTTAAGACCCTGAGCGAAAAGTCGGGGTGGTTCCGGGCGAGACGTAACTGTCAGGGGCCTCTGGAGCGCTGGCTCCTGATTGGCCACTCGCTGCCTCCTGATTGGCCACTCGTGGCGGCGTATTTATCATCATTCACACCCAATTTCCCCTCCCAATTTCCCCTCTGGTAATTGGCCAATGGGTTAATTTTCTGATAAGACGAGCTACAAGAGGCGGCCCTTTGTTGGCCAGTCTGTGGCCATCCGTCTGTGAACGGATAACAGGAGGAGGAGGAGGAAGAGGAGGAGGAGGGGGAGGTGGAGGAAGAGGAGGAGGAAGAGGAGGAGGGAGAGAAGGAAGAGGAGAAAGAAGAGAGGAGGAGGAGGAAGAGGAGAGGGAGGGACGGGGGGAAGAGCATAAAGAGGGGAGGAAGAAGAGGAGGGGAGAAAGAGGTGAGGGAGGAGGAGAAGGAGGAAGAAGAGGGGGAGAAGGAAGAGGAGAAAGAGGAGAGGAGGGGAGAAGGAAGAGGAGAGTAGGAGGAGGGGAGAAGGAAGAGGAGGAGGGAGAGGGGAGAAAAAGAAGGAAGAACAGAAAAAGGAGGAAGAAGAGGAGAGAGAAGAGGACATGGAAAGGAGAGGGGGAGAAGAGAGTACGTGAGGAAGAAGTAGAGAGGAGAGGGGAAAATCAGAGAGACAGAGGAAGGGAGAATAAAGGCATACGGAGACTACAGTGAAGGAAGAGTAAGAGCACTAAAGGACGCAAGAAAGAAAGGGAGGAATAAGAAAAAAGGTGACTAGAGAAAGAAAAAAGAAAGAGAATAAAAAGGGAGAGAAATATGAAAATTATAATATAATAATAATAATAATAATAATAATAATAATAATAATAATAATAATAATAATAATAATAATAAAGATAATTAGAGAGATATGGAGAAGTAGATTTTGATGCTAAAAACAAGGAAAGGGAGAGAAGAAAGAATGAAAGAGAAAGGCTAGAAGGAGGATGGGAGAGGAAGGATAGGAGGAACAGGAGGATGAAAATAATTCTGGGGAAATAAGGAGCAGGCGGAGGAATAATAAGAAAGAAATGAGAAAATAGAAAGAAGCAATCGAAAGAATGAAGGATAATGAGAGGAAAATGGATGAAGGTGGAGATGGAGGGAAGGAAGGGAAGGGAGGGGCGGAGGGAAGGGAGGGGCGGAGAGATAAAACGAGGGGAAAAATAAGAAGACAAGTCATAAGCCTAAGGGGAAGAGGAAGGGGACAGAGGGGAGAGACAAAGGGAAGGGAAAGAAAGGAGAGGGGAAGGGACAGATAGAAGGATAGTTGGGGATAGGTAAATAGGTAGAGATATGTACAGGGAGAGAGAGAAAGAGAGAGAGATAGAGAGAGAGAGAGAGAGAGAGAGAGAGAGAGAGAGAGAGAGAGAGAGAGAGAGACCTAAATTTCGGAGGTGAATATCGGTATTTTCCATTTAAGAGAAAAATAGAATGTGAATCGACCCCTGCAACCACAAATAAGTGAGTACACACACACACACAGGAGCTATGAATCGACCCCTGAAACCACAAATAAGTGAGTACACATACACACACACAGGAGCTATGACTCGACCCCTGCAACCACAACTAGGTGAGTAAACACACGTCACCGGGGCCCTGATGAACCATTTTTAAGGGTTCTAAGGGACCTCTTACCTGGCTTCTTCAACAACAAAAATGGAAAATGGCAAATATGATATCAATTTACAAAGTGGGAGACAGGTCCTTAGCTTCAAATTACAGACCAGTCAATCCAACCTCAACTGCGAGGAAGTTGATGGAATCAATAACTGCGGTACTCGAGGTAACAGACCAGGATGGAGGACACCACACACTGTATACACGGACCTCAGCAACGACTTTGATGAATGTGAAACTGGTATACAATACCGACTGTTAGGTAAAGGGACACAAGTACAATTGATGTGACATTTTATTGTGGCAACGTTTCGCCCTCCAGGAGCTTTGTCAAGCCGTAGCCACAATAAAACGTCACATTAATTGCGCTTGTGTCCTTTTACCGAACACATTATCGGTAATTTTACCAGCATTATTGCAATACCGACCAGTTGATAAGTAAGACACATGTGCAACAGTTAGGTATCTTTATTCCGAACCGTTTAGCCTACACAGTAGGGTTCTTCAGTCGAGTACAGAGGCCTTCACATCTCTACTGCTTCTGCTAACTCTTCCGTACTCGACTGAAGAAGTCTACTGTGTAGACGATACCTTTCGAAATAAAGATAATTAACTGCCTTTAATAAAGTTTCACTCTGGAGACTAATATAGAAAGCAGCGGCACCTGGTATAGGAGGAGAAATTTTCTCCTGGGTCAAGGCATGGATGACCGAGAGGCAATAGAGAGTTTAATGGGGAGAAATCAGAATGGGGACCTCTTACGAGCGGTGTGCCACGGGAGCCAGTGTTGGGACCCTCTTTTTTTCAGATCTACATAAACGACATAGATGAGGGAATAAATAACCACATAGGTAAGCTTGTCTATGACACTAAGCTGCTAAATAATTTCTTAAGAGGAGGCTAGAAATCTACAGTGTGACCTGGATTAGTTGATGTTGTGGTCAGAGTAGAACAGGTGTTAGAAGGGCCTAATCCTGGGTACTGACAGCATCTGTGGTAGTTGCTATAGCAACGGACAGGTAATTACGAATAGGAAATTATGAATAGGGAATCACAAATAGGTAATTGAAAATAGGTCATTTCAAATAGGCAGTCACGAATAGGTAATTACGAATAGGTATTTACAGAACATCTCTCTATCTTTCTCTCTACTTGTTTATCACTGCCTTAATTTCTCTCGTTTATCTCCCACTGTTTACTTTTCATCTTCGTCTCAATCACTTTATTACTCACCATCCCTTCATTCCTTCCCTTTCTTTTTCTTATCCTTCTATATTCTTTACTATTTTGCTCTTTCTTTTCCTTCACTTTCACTTCTTTCCCATAGTTCCCTTTCACCCTTTTCCTTCCCTTCTTCCCCTTTTCCTTCCCTTCTTTCCCTTTTCTTCCTTCACTTTCTTTCCCTTTCTCCCCTTTCCTTCCTTACCCTTCAAATTCCTTACCATTTTTTTCCCTTTCTGTCTTTCCCTCTTCCTTCCCTTCGTCCCCTTTACTTTCCTCCTGTTCTCTCCTTCTCTACCCACTCCATATCTCTCCTGTTCCATCTCTCTCTCTCCTGCTATCCCCTCCATCCCTCGCCATCACTTCTCCTCTGTTCTTTCCATCCCTCTCCTCCTCCCCCTCCATCCCTCTCCTCCTCCCCCCCATTTCCCTCTCCTCCCCCTCCATCCCTCTCCTCCCCCTCCATCCCTCTCCTCCCCCTCCATCCCTCTCCTCCCCCTCCATCTACACGCAGTACAAACTTTTTCTCCAGCAGGTTGACTCATAATGACAGTAATTCGAACAGAGATTTAAGAAGAGCCTTAAAGTAGTTTATCCTCTGGAGGGGTCATAAATTAGCCCCAACTATCCTCAAGTTGGTAATCTGCCTTGAACGAGGCCCAGCACGCCTTCAAGGTATCAAGACACACACACACACACACCTTGTGGTCAATACTAGCGGTGGTCAACACACTCGCACAACCAGTTTCCAAGAGGACACTCACGTGATGATATTACAAACACAGGAAGAAGCACAGCCTCTTTCATGCCATATATTGTCAACATGTTTTAATTAATCATTTAAAATCATCATTATATCTCAAGATAGGTTGTATTATTATTATTATTATTATTAGTAGTAGTAGACAGCCTCATGCTACTGGCTTCAATTTTCAGTGCTTGTGTACGGTAACTAGGGCTAGATTCTTGTGATCACTTGCAGGTTCACCTGCCCTATGACCAGAGTCGCGGAGCACATTCCAGCATCCCTAAACAACCCTGATAACTTGCAAAAGCCCCGGCGGCGCAGTTTCAAACCTTATTTCGGCGACGGTAGAGAGAGACTCAAGAGTGTAGCACAACACATGACAATTTTTTCTTTACTGTCGTTAAGCTACGTTTAATAAATATCAGTTCGCGTCTTCTGAAAGACTTCGATATTTAATGGCTGACGCTTCTTAGGGTCAGGAAGTGACCTATTGAGCTTCTTAGGGTCAGGATAGTGACCTGTTGAGCTTCTTAGGGTCAGGATAGTGACCTGTTGAGCTTCTTAGGGTCAGGATAGTGACCTGTTGAGCTTCTTAGGGTCAGGATAGTGACCTGTTGAGCTTCTTAGGGTCAGGATAGTGACCTGTTGAGCTTCTTAGGGTCAGGATAGTGACCTGTTGAGCTTCTTAGGGTCAGGATAGTGACCTGTTGAGCTTCTTAGGGTCAGGATAGTGACCTGTTGAGCTTCTTAGGGTCAGGATAGTGACCTGTTGAGCTTCTTAGGGTCAGGATAGTGACCTGTTAGCTTCTTAGGGTCAGGATAGTGACCTGTTGAGCTTCTTAGGTCAGGATAGTGACCTGTTGAGCTTCTTAGGGTCAGGATAGTGACCTATTAAGCTTCTTAGGGTCAGGATAGTGACCTGTTGAGCTTCTTAGGGTCAGGATAGTGACCTATTAAGCTTCTTAGGGTCAGGATAGTGACCTGTTGAGCTTCTTAGGGTCAGAATAGTGACCTGTTGAGCTTCTTAGGGTCAGGATAGTGACCTATTAAGCTTCTTAGGGTCAGGATAGTAACCTATTAAGCTTCTTAGGGTCAGGATAGTGACCTATTAAGCTTCTTAGGGTCAGGATAGTGACCTATTAAGCTTCTTAGGGTCAGGATAGTGACCTATTAAGCTTCTTAGGGTCAGGATAGTGACCATTACATCTTAGGTGATAGTGACCTATTAAGCATCTTAGGGTCAGGATAGTGACCTATTAAGCATCTTAGGGTCAGGATAGTGACCTATTAAGCATCTTAGGGTCAGGATAGTGACCTATTAAGCTTCTTAGGGTCAGGATAGTAGCCTATTAAGATTCTTAGGGCCAAGATAGTAGCCTATTAAGCTTCTTAGGTTCAGGATAGTAGCATATTAAGCGTCTTAGGGCCAAGATAGTAGCCTATTAAGCCTTTTAAGGCCAAGATAGTAGCCTATTAAGCGTCTTAGGGCCAAGATAGTAGCCTATTAAGCTTCTTAGGGCCAAGATAGTAACCTATTAAGCTTCTTAAGGCCAAGATAGTAGACTATTAAGTTTCTTAGGGTCAGGATAGTAACCTATTAAGTGCCGTGTGCATGTAGGAAAATTTGTTGTTGTAAAATAGTAAATAGAAACTTAAACTCGATGGAATTCGTGCAACAGCTGGAGAATGACTCTTCTGATCGGCTTTAAACTTCACGCACGGAGGGCCTGGGTTCAATTCCCGGCGGGGCGGAAACATTTCGAAGTGTTTCCTTACACACACACACACACATACATACATACAACAGGCCTAGTGTCTAATCGACATGTGCCTAGGACAAAATAGTAACTAACACACACACACACACACACACACACACACACACACACACAGTAGTGAGGGCAGGCTCCATACATAGCTTTAAGAAGAGGTATGATAAAGCTCATGGCGCAGGGAGAGTGACCCAGTAGCGGCCAGTGAAGAGGCGGGGCCAGGAGCTATGACTCGTCCCCTGCAACCACAACTAGGTGAGTACAAACACACACAGCCCCCGGTGGCCTAGTGGGTAAAGCTCTCGCTTCACACACGGAGGGGCCGGGTTCAATTCCGGTGGGGCAGAAACATTTCGAAGTGTTTCCTTACACACACACACAACACACACACACACACACACACACACACACACACACACACACACACACATACAACAGGCCTAGTGTCTAATTGACATGTGCCTAGGACAAAATGGTAACTGGTAACTAACACACACACACACACACACACACACACATATTAGGTGAGTACACACACACACACACACATATATATATATATATATATTTATAATGTGTCAGCCTGAGCTGGGAGACTTCAGTAATGAGAATATTATCAAGTATTGCAGTAAAGGTCCATCAGCTACGGCAGACTTCAAAGGTTTTGTTATGGCAGATCTGGAGTTACTATCACTGAGAAGTATAGAGGAGAAAGGGAGAGGGGAGAAAGTAATGATTTTTTAGGGAAGAGTGGGGAGGGGAAAGATAATTGTGGAAGAAGGGAGGGGAGGGTAATGATGGAGCGAGGAGGGGAAAAATGAGGATAATGATGAATGTTGGGAGATAAGGAATAAAGCTGTAGGTTAAGAGAAAAAGAAGGGAGAATAATGATGGAGGTTAGAATATAGTGGAGGATAATGATGGTGGGAAGGGGAGAGGGAGGTCGAGAGAGGAAGGTAATGTATACAATGAAGATGCATTATTATTATTATTATTATTATTATTATTATTATTATTATTATTATTATTATTATAGTTATTATTATTATTATTATTATTATTATTATTATTATTATTATTATTATTATTATTATTATAGTTATTATTATTATTATTATTATTATTATTATTATTATTATTATTATTATTATTATTATTACACTCCACTAGAAATACGTTTATAATATAATTTATTGTTAACGGGAAAACAAACATTGAATAAATTTCTTATCAGAATAAAATTTCTTGGATTTGGACAAAAATATCCGATAAGAATGAAGACAAATAATAAAGATGGTGAATAATGAAGATGGTGCGTGAGTAATAAAGATGGTGAATAATAAAGATGGTGAGTGAGTAATAAAGATGGTGAGTAATAAAGATGGCGAATAATAAAGATTGTGAGTAATAAAGATTGTGAGTGAGTAATAAAGATGGGGAGTAATAAAGATGGTGAGTAATAAAGATGGGGAGTAATAAAGATGGTGAGTAATAAAGATGGTGAATAATAAAGATTGTGAGTAATAAAGATGGTGAGTAATAAAGATGGTGAGTAATAAAGATGGTGAGTAATAAAGATGGTGAGTAATAAAGATGGTGAGTAATAAAGATGGTGAGTAATAAAGATGGTGAGTAATAAAGATGGTGAGTAAAAGATGGTGAATAATAAAGATGGTGAGTGAGAGACATGTACAACACTTAGTGTCTTTATTAATAGAAACTTTCGCCCGTGCTGCAGCCTTCATCAGTCGAAAACGGGGACGACTTACAATCCTGGTGACCGTAGAGGAAGCGGTTCTAGGTGATCAGCCCCTCAGTCTCGCTGGAAGACTGACTGACTGATCACCTCTGCTGTTGGCTAAGGGATCTTCCGGTTTGATGGTTTAATGAGTAGCGTGTTACATTTAGGTAGACACCGGTAAGAGGTGCCCTAACAAGGAGGTAGACACCGGTCAGAGGTGCCCTAACAAGGAGGAGGTAGACACCGGTCAGAGGTGTCCTAACAAGGAGGAGGTAGACACCGGTCAGAGGTGTCCTAACAAGGAGGTAGACACCGGTCAGAGGTGTCCTAACAAGGAGGAGGTAGACACCGGTCAGAGGTGTCCTAACAAGGAGGTAGACACCGGTCAGAGGTGCCCTAACAAGGAGGTAGACACCGGTCAGAGGTGTCCTAACAAGGAGGAGGTAGACACCGGTCAGAGGTGTCCTAACAAGGAGGTAGACACCGGTCAGAGGTGCCCTAACAAGGAGGAGGTGACAACCGGTCAGAGGTGTCCTAACAAGGAGGAGGTAGACACCGGTCAGAGGTGTCCTAACAAGGGGGGTAGACACCGGTCAGAGGTGCCCTAACAAGAGGAGGTAGACACCGGTCAGAGGTGCCCTAACAAGGAGGAGGTAGACACCGGTCAGAGGTGCCCTAACAAGGAGGAGGTAGACACCGGTCAGAGGTGCCCTAACAAGGAGGTAGACACCGGTCAGAGGTGCCCTAACAAGGAGGAGGTAGACACCGGTCAGAGGTGCCCTAACAAGGAGGTAGACACCGGTCAGAGGTGCCCTAACAAGGAGGATGTAGACACAGGTCAGAGGTGCCCTAACAAGAAGGAGGTAGACACCGGTCAGAGGTGTCCTAACAAGAAGGAGGTAGACACCGGTCAGAGGTGTACTAACAAGGAGGAGGTAGACACCGGTCAGAGGTGCCTAACAAGGAGGAGTAGACACCGGTCAGAGGTGTCCTAACAAGAAGGAGGTAGACACCGGTCAGAGGTGTCCTAACAAGAGGAGGTAGACACCGGTCAGAGGTGTACTAACAAGGAGGAGGTAGACACCGGTCAGAGGTGCCCTAACAAGGAGGAGGTAGACACCGGTCAGAGGTGTCCTAACAAGGAGGAGGTAGACACCGGTCAGAGGTGTCCTAACAAGGAGAGGGAGACACCGGTCAGAGGTGTCTAACAAGGAGGAGGTAGACACCGGTCAGAGGTGCCTAACAAGAGGAGGTAGACACCGGTCAGAGGTGCCTACAAGGAGGAGGTAGACACCGGTCAGAGGTGTCCTAACAAGGAGGAGGTAGACACCGGTCAGAGGTGTCCTAACAAGGAGGAGGTAGACACAGGTCAGAGGTGTCCTAACAAGAAGGAGGTAGACACCGGTCA
>WNWK01012482.1:52500-59480 GCA_009830355.1 Cherax destructor
GCCAGGTGTGGGTTCCATACTGGTGCTGCATACTCCAGTATGGGCCTGACGTACACGGTGTACAGAGTCTTGAACGATTCCTTACTGAAGTGTCGAAACGCTATTCTTAGGTTTGCCAGACGCCCGTATGCTGCAGCAGTTATCTGCTTGATGTGCACCTCAGGAGATGTGTTCGGTATTATGCTCACCCCAAGATCATTTTCATTGAGTGATGCTTGTGTGTGTGTGTGTGTGTATGTTAGTTAGTTACCATTTTGTCCTAGGCACATGTCGATTAGACACTAGTCCTGTTGTATGTATGTGTGTGTGTGTGTGTGTAACGAAACACTTCGAAATGTTTCGGCCCCGCCGGGAATTGAACCCGGGCCCTCCGTGCGCGCGCGCGCGCGTGTGTGTGTGTGTGTGTGTGTGTGTGTGTGAGTATATGTGTGTGTGCGTGTGTGTGTGTGCGTGTGTGTGTGTGTGTGTGTGTGTGTGTGTGTGTGTGTGTGTGTTAGTTAGTTACCATTTTGTCGTAGGCACATGTCGATTAGACACTAGGCCTGTTGTATGTATGTGTGTGTGTGTGTGTGTGTGTGTGTGTGTGTGTGTGTTTGTGGGAATGTGTGTGTGTGTGTTTGTGGGAATGTGTGTGTGTGTGTTTGTGGGAATGTGTGTGTGCGTGTGTGCACATCTAATCCGAGGGAGTATACCACACATAAAATATGCAAATGAGTGTCATCTTCAGGTCTGCAACAACAGTAAAAAGGTCAACACAGCTTCCGTTCTACGTTCCCTTGAAAAATAAATAAACAGGAATAATAATATTTGGACGGCTGGTCTCAGACCTGCAACGGAAACCCAGGGCGCTAACAGCACTCCTGTTGGCGCTAACAGCACTCCTGTTAGCCATTAACAGAGACAACAACGGCAAACAGACATGAGGAATGAAATATAATAATAATAATAATATTAAATTAATAAAATAATAATAAATTAATAAAATAATAATAAATTAATAAAATAATAATAATAATAATAATAATAATAATAATAATAATAATAATAATAATAATAATAATAATAATAAAAATAATAATAATAATAATAATAATAATAATAATAATAATAATAATAATAATAATAATAATAATAATAATAATAATAATAATGAGTCTGTCTTCAGAGTCATTGGAAAACATTTCACAGTTGTGAACGAGTGTTTTAAGGAGAGTGTAGTAAACTCAAGTACACTTCCCACAATGCTCACTTAATTAAGCCTAGTTCAGGTTGAGAATGTTAAGGTAGCAAGGGAGGAGTTACGAACACACAGCAGTGCTACAGAGACTGTTGCAAGGGCGGAGCTACGAACACACAGCAGTGCTACAGAGACTGTTGCAAGGGCGGAGCTACGAACACACAGCAGTGCTACAGAGACTGTTGCAAGGGCGGAGCTACGAACACACAGCAGTGCTACAGAGACTGTTGCAAGGGCGGAGCTACGAACACACAGCAGTGCTACAGAGACTGTTGCAAGGGCGGAGCTACGAAGACACAGCAGTGCTACAGAGACTGTTGCAAGGGAGGAGTTACGAACACACAGCAGTGCTACAGAGACTGTTGCAAGGGCGGAGCTACGAACACACAGCAGTGCTTGGAGAAAAGAGTGAGACTGTTGCAAGGGCGGAGCTACGAACACACAGCAGTGCTACAGAGACTGTTGCAAGGGAGGAGTTACGAACACACAGCAGTGCTACAGACTGTTGCAAGGGAGGAGCTACGAACACACAGCAGTGCTACAGAGACTGTTGCAAGGGAGGAGTTACGAACACACAGCAGTGCTACAGAGACTGTTGCAAGGGAGGAGCTACGAAGACACAGCAGTGCTACAGAGACTGTTGCAAGGGAGGAGCTACGAACACACAGCAGTGCTACAGAGACTGTTGCAAGGGAGGAGCTAGAAGACACAGCAGTGCTACAGAGACTGTTGCAAGGGAGGAGCTACGAAGACACAGCAGTGCTACAGAGACTGTTGCAAGGGAGGAGCTACGAACACACAGCAGTGCTACAGAGACTGTTGCAAGGGAGGAGTTACGAACACACAGCAGTGCTACAGAGACTGTTGCAAGGGCGGAGCTACGAAGACACAGCAGTGCTACAGAGACTGTTGCAAGGGCGGAGCTACGAACACAGAGCAGTGCTACAGAGACTGTTGCAAGGGCGGAGCTACGAAGACACAGCAGTGCTACAGAGACTGTTGCAAGGGCGGAGCTACGAACACACAACAGTGCTACAGAGACTGTTGCAAGGGAGGAGCTATGAACACACAGCAGTGCTACAGAGACTGTTGCAAGGGCGGAGCTACGAAGACACAGCAGTGCTACATAGACTGTTGCAAGGGAGGAGCTATGAACACACAGCAGTGCTACAGAGACTGTTGCAAGGGCGGAGCTACGAACACACAGCAGTGCTACAGAGACTGTTGCAAGGGAGGAGCTATGAACACACAGCAGTGCTACAGAGACTGTTGCAAGGGAGGAGCTACGAACACACAGCAGTGCTACAGAGACTGTTGCAAGGGCGGAGCTACGAACACACAGCAGTGCTACAGAGACTGTTTCAAGGGCGGCGCTACGAACACACAGCAGTGCTACAGAGACTGTTGCAAGGGCGGAGCTACGAACACACAGCAGTGCTACAGAGACTGTTGCAAGGGCGGAGCTACGAACACACAGCAGTGCTACAGAGACTGTTGCAAGGGCGGAGCTACGAACACACAGCAGTGCTACAGAGACTGTTGCAAGGGAGGAGTTACGAACACACAGCAGTGCTACAGAGACTGTTGCAAGGGCGGAGCTACGAACACACAGCAGTGCTATAGAGACTGTTGCAAGGGCGGCGCTACAAACATAGCAGCGCTACACAACACGTCATGGATGCGGTAGTGCGGAGCAACTTGCTCGTTTCACGCCTGACAACGACCTCGCCAGACATGTATGCTAATGAGTGTGGGAAAAGCTGTGGCACTGGTCGTGTGTGGCATCCTCCCCCCTGGCACTGGTCGGTTGTGGCATCATTCCCCCTGGCACTGTGGCACTGGTCGTGTGTGGCATCCTTCCCCTTGGCTCTGTGGCACTGGTCGTGTGTGGTATCCTTCCCCTTGGCACTGTGGCACTGGTCGTGTGTGGCATCCTTCCCCTTGGCACTGTGGCACTGGTCGTGCGTGGCAGCCTTCCCCCTGTGGCAGTGGTCATGTATGGCATCCTCCCCCCTGGCATTGTGGCACTGGTCGTGTGTGGCATCCTTCCCCCTGTGGCAGTCTTCGTTTATGGCATCCTCCCCCCCTGGCACTGGTCGTGTGTGGCATCCTTCCCCCTGGCACTGTGGCACTGGTCATGTGTACCATCCTTCCCCCTGGCACTGTGGCACTGGTTGTGTGTGGCATCCTTCCCCCTGACACTGTGGCACTGGTCGTGTGTGGCATCCTTCCCCTTGGCACTGTGGCACTGGGCGTGTGTGGCATCCTTCCCCCTTGGCACTGTGGCACGGGTCGTGTGTGGCATCCACCCCCTGGCACTGTGGCACTGGTAGTGTGTGGCATCCTTCCCCCTGGCACTGTGACACCCGTCAAGGACAAGTGGCACCAGCCAGACCTGTGTAATAATAATAATAATAATAATAATAATAATAATAATAATAATAATGATATTAATATTAATAATAATAATAATAATAATAATAATAATAATAATAATAATAATAATAATAATAATAATAATAGTAATTATAATAATAATAATTATAATAATAGCAGAGTTGTACTACTGGGATCACTTAAACAACCTCACAATGGTTATTACTTTCAAAATACGATACTTAAGAATTAATACATAGTAAGTTCTGTACCGTATAATAGAGATAATTCTCTCTCTCTAACTCTCTCTCGTCTTCAATTCACCTTATCTTTTTTCACACCCTGACGCTGCCTCCCTGGAGGGGCTCATTCCTATTCTTCCTCCCCATAGGATAAGCATTCCCATTCCGACTTCCCCTCGTCTTCTTATTTTACGCTTGAAATGAGGGAGATGAGAGAGACTGATGGAGGAAGACACACACACACACACACACACACACACACACACACACACACACACACACACACACACACACTCACACACTCACACACTCAGGGATATTAGGAAGTATTTCTCCAGTCACAGAGTGGTAAGGAAGTGGAATAGTTTGGGAAGTGATGTAGTGGAGGCAGGATCCATTTATAGCTTTAAGAAGAGGTATGATAAAGCTCATGGCGCAGGGAGAGTGACCCAGTAGCGGCCAGTGAAGAGGCGGGGCCAGGAGCTATGAATCGACCCCTGCAACCACAACTAGGTGATTACACACACAAGAGCTTCGTGAGACACAGGTGTAACACCTGGGTAACTTTAACACAATATAGACACCTAGGTGTTCCACATGTGTCTAACTCACCAGATAGATAATCGTCACCAGGAGCTACATGAAGAACATAACCTAGCAGTACTAGAAGAGAGGAAGATCTAGGAGTCTATACTCATGACACACTCTAGAGGGTTAGAGTGGATAAACACAGGTTGTTTGATACGAGGAGAGGGAGCCAAGTGACATGGATGCTAAGACCGCAGAAGAAGCATTTGGATGTTAGGAGGTACTCTTCCAGTCTTGGGAAGTCCCCCATGTCTCCCGTCTTCCCTGTCTTCTCTCTTCCCTGTCTTCCTCTTCCCTGTCTTCTCTCTTCCCTGTCTTCCTCTTCCCTGTCTTCTCTCTTCCCTGTCTTCCTCTTCCCTGTCTTCTCTCTTCCCTGTCTTCCTCTTCCCTGTCTTCCTCTTCCCTGTCTTCCTCTTCCCTGTCTACTCTCTTCCCTGTCTTCCTCTTCCCTGTCTTCCTCTTCCCTGTCTTCCTCTTCCCTGTCTTCCTCTTCCCTGTCTTCCTCTTCCCTGTCTTCTTTTAGAAGAACACTAAAACTCTTCGCCACTTTGATACAGGAGCTGAGGGAGGTGAGGCGTGAAGCACAGCCCCACTGCTGTGTGCGAGTGGGCGTGGGTGTGGGGAGTGGGTGTTGTGGAGTGGGCGATGTGTGTATGTGTGTACTCACCTAATTGTGATTGTAGGGGTGGATTCACAGCTCCTGGCCCCTCCTCTTTACTGTATGTGTATCCCTGGTTAATTAGGTATCCCTGGTTAACCAGGTATACCTGGTTAATTAGGTATGCCTGGTTAATCAGGTATACCTGGTTAATTAGGTACCACTGGTTAATCAGGTATACCTGGTTAATCAGGTATCCCTGGTTAATCAGGTATCTCTGGTTAATCAGGTATCCCTCCAAAAAGGCATACCTCTCCTGCTTGTCGGAATTAATTTTATTTTTTCTTCATTATCACCCGTATCTTAAGAATGTATCTACTAATAGGCTTCAAACTTTTAACACAGGCATATTGTACCTAGAGGAAAGTTTGGATCATTATTGAGCCTTGTGAAAATCCTAAATTAACTGATTTGATAAAGCAAATTAGAATTTCAGTGCAGTCAACTGGAGAATGCTTCCTCGGACTGGCTTCAAACTCGCCGACGTTGTTTTGTTTAGTCAAAAGTTCAGATTGGTACTTGAGAATGCTTCTTCATATCGGCTTCAAACTTTCCACACCGGTGAGAGTCTATACACTGCCTCATAGCTACACTATACACTGCTTCATAGCTACACTATACACTGCTTCATAGCTACTCTATACACTGCCTCATAGCTACACTGTACACTGTCTCATAGCTACACTATACACTGCTTCATAGCTACACTATACACTGCCTCATAGCTACACTAAACACTGCCTCATAACTACACTATTCACTGCTTCATAGCTACACTATACACTGCCTCATAGCTACACTATACACTGCTTCATAGCTACACTATACACTGCCTCATAGCTACACTATACACTGCTTCATAGCTACACTATACACTGCCTCATAGCTACACTAAACACTGCCTCATAACTACACTATTCACTGCTTCATAGCTACACTATACACTGCCTCATAGCTACACTATACACTGCCTCATAGCTACACTATACACTGCCTCATAGCTACACTATACACTGCCTCATAGCTACACAATACACTGCCTCATAGCTACACTATACACTGCCTCATAACTACACTATACACTGCTTCATAATTACACTATACACTGCTTCAAAGTTACACTATACACTGTCTCATAATTACACTATACACTGCTTCATAGTTACACTATACACTGCCTCATAGCTACACTAAACACTGCCTCATAGCTGCACTATACACTGCCTCATAGCTACACTATACACTGCCTCATAGCTATACTATACACTGCCTCATAGCTGCACTATACACTGCTTCATAGCTACACTATACACTGCCTCATAGCTACACTATGCACTGCCTCATAGCTACGCTATACACTGCCTCATAGCTACACTATACACTGTCTCATAGCTACACTATACACTGTCTCATAGCTACACTATACACTGCCTCATAGCTACACTATACACTGCCTCATAGCTACACTATACACATCCTCATAGCTACGCTATACACTGTCTCATAGCTACACTATACACTGTCTCATAGCTACACTATACACTGCCTCATAGCTACACTATACACTGCCTCATAGCTACACTATACACTGTCTCATAGCTACACTATACACTGCCTCATAGCTACACTATACACTGTCTCATAGCTACACTATACACTGCCTCATATCTACACTATACACTGTCTCATAGCTACACTATACACTGCCGCATAGCTACACTATACACTGCCTCATAGCTACACTATACACTGCCTCATAGCTACGCTATACACTGCCTCATAGCTACACTATACACTGCCTCATAGCTACACTATACACTGTCTCATAGCTACACTATACACTGCCTCATAGCTACACTATACACTGCCTCATAGCTAC
>WNWK01012483.1:0-59477 GCA_009830355.1 Cherax destructor
AGTGGTGGGTGGGCGGGGCTTCTGGGTCGGAGGGAAGGAGTAGGGACGCTCGGGTGGCAGGAAACTTAAATATGATTTGGTGGGGGGGAATTTGGGGCCGGGAATTCGCGAGTGTGTGAAGCCCGCGAAAGTAGAAAACCAAAAGTTGGGGATACCTGTAGTACAATATTTTACAATGCATGTGTTTTGTGATTGTTCAGTTTAAAGGTTAAAGGAAGCAGAATTGTTAGACTAAGCATAAATGCTTTATATTATAAAATTTTCCCTCAAATATTGGGGCCCCAAACTTTTTGGGATTTTTCTATTCAAGGAGGCTTTTGATCCCCTAACCCCTGCGAATGTTGGGGGAGCCCTTTATTATTACTACAGGGGGACCTCGGTCATGGGCCAACTCGAGATAGGCCAGTTTTCGGCTCCCAGTGATCGGCTTTTTTTTTCATCGGCCGTAGGGGACGTGCAACCCGCGGCAAAGCCATTTCCTCATGCAATTCAAACTCAGTCTGCATTTTCCCCCATTGAGTAAGGAATACTTGCATGTTCATCCGTTCATTTTGGTGTTTTTTTTGTTTATTGATTGGAGTGTGAAATAAGCCACCATGGGGCCAAAAGAAAGGAAAGGGAAAAGGGCTGAGGGGGGGAGAATGGGCCCTTTACTGATTTTTGATATGTATGATACTAAAGCAGCAGGAATCGATAAAGGCTATAGCACCAGCCAATAAAGGTAGCATTAACAGTGTAGCAAGTAAGTTGAATGATTAAGAGAGGGAAAAAAATGACAACAAAATCTTAACTCCTCCATTGTTGTTTGGGGAATAGGGGCACTGAGAACAACGAGCCTCTGCCAGCTCCTCCAAGGTAAGTGTAAATACCTATTTCTTATTTATAAAGTGTAAATATTTCTAATAAATTAAAGTGTAAATATTTTTTGTTTATAAATTAAAGAGTAAATTTTTTTATTTATAAATTACAAGTGGTACCTCGACTTACGATGTTTTTTCATTCCAGAATGCTGTTCAATGCTATTACCAAACGAATTTATCCCCAAAAGGAATGATGTAAAATAGACTAGTCCTTTTTGACCCCCAAAATTACACTTACAAAAGATTTTAAAAATAAACTTACATAAAAGGGGTGAGTTTGGGGACCATCATAAATGAGGTCCCCACATTGTTTCAGTGTGAATATTGGTGAGGGTCCCCGCTGCCCACCACCACTATATGTACTGCTTATGGTCATGGCCCTTATAAACCCCAAAACCAAAAAACCACCCCAGTCCTCCAGAAATATTTTTTCCAAGATATTATGTTTTATGTTAAAATATTGTTTTTTATGTCGTATTAGATGAATTGTGATAAAAAAAAATGCCATAGTGTTGATATTAGTGTCACTGAAGGACTATCTTGTCCTGTCTCCAAACAAACTCCTGCCGCCACCACCACTAGCCACATACGTACAGTGGACCCCCGGCTGACGAACACCCCAAAATCATACAATTATGTAAGTATAATATTGTAAGTGTGGAAGTGTATTTTTGGGGTCTGAAATAGACTAACCTACATGACATTATTTCTAACCCTTTCAGGGTTATTGACGTACTAGAGGCTTACGCCCTGGGGTTGACGTACTAGTATGCCTAAATTTAGCGCCCTCAAATCCAAGCAGAAACAGGCTGTTAGCCTAGATGTGATTGAATGGGTCTGTGCGGTCAGTGGCACAGTATAAAAATTCCCTGCACCACACAGTGCATAATGGGGAAAAAAAAACTTGACCGTGTTTGTGGTTTAAAACAGCGACTTTGCAGTCTATATTCGTAGGGTATTTATTGATGTATTCTCGTTTTCTTGGTCCCATTTGATAGATTGGAAGATATATTACAGAAATAGAGATGATTTTGATTGGTTTGACAAAGACAAGTACCTTGAAATTGAGCTCAAAGTAGAAAAAATGTTCGATTTTTGACGATGTTCATGAGTAAACAAATCACACCATGCATCCAATACACATCAACTGGCAGTCAATATTCATGCACAAGTGCTCTAATATTATTTATACCATTTTTACAATGATGCAGTTGTATACATAACAGTAAATCTTCAATTTTTTTGTGAGAATAAAAATTCAAAATGAAAAGCAAAAGTAATGTGAGGGGGCCCGGAAATGGAAATAATGAACAGAGAAGACGCTATTTTAGTGCCAGGAATGTCTGCCTTGTTTATTCTGGACTCTATTCTGAAATTGGCATCATTTGAAATTTGGGGAAATTGGCCAAATTGCCATTTTCTGACCACTATTTTGGTAGTTGTAATTGGAAATAGGCAGTTTTTGTACTCAATCGATAGAAGAAATGGAGTTCTACGACATTGCTATAATTTTAGTTGACTGAAACATTGGAATTTGCCGAAAATAGGGCTCAAAGTGGGCGAAATCGCCGATGAGTAAGTGTCATGGCTACCGCTAACTTCACGAAATCATAATTCCGTTAGTTTTTGATCAAATTTCATAATTTTTGTGGCGTTATGATCGGAAAAAGATTCGCTATCATTTCATAAGAAAAATAATTTTTTTTTAAATTCTTGGACCCTGAGAACGAGTTTCGGGGACCCCCTTGGGCCCTGAAAGGGTTAAGAAGTAAATTCGTTCGGTAAAAGGCACTTGAGCAGGCTTCTGGAATTAATTTTGTTTGTTAGTTGGGGGGGCCACTGTAATGACATTTATTCATTCTGAGCTATTTATATTGTTTATAATGTCATATTAGATGAATTGTGATAGATAAATAAGCCGTATAGAGTTGATATTAACATCATGTTGAAGGATATTTTGTCCTGTCTCCAAACAATACTCTCCTCTTGCCTTCAATAAAGGTATGTAATAGTGATTTAAATGTTCATTTATACGATCACTTCACAGATAGTAACTACTCATCACTATCTCAAATTTTTACACAGTTGATTGTGTGACTTATTTTGTATTTTTGTATTAGAAGCAACCCCTCATGGTATGTCTTTTTTTTTTAATTAAATTATTTTTATATATATATATATTTTTTAAATACATATTTACCATTTGCCTTTTTCCCAAACCTCAACTCTATATGTATTATTAATCACTTTAATTGTGTGGAAAATATTGTTTTTTGAAAGTTATATTCGATAAACTTTCCAATGGAAGACCATTAATGTGTTGTTATGGGTTTAACATTTATCGGGGATGAAAATAGAACCATCAGACGGGGCGGGCAGGGGGGAGTGGAAGGTGATGCAATTCAAGTAGGCAGAGGAAGAGGGGGCGTCACGTGTATATACCCATAGCGTGGGTTATCGAGACCGGTATGGAGCCCGGTAGGGGTTCGCTGGCCAAATATGATTGTTGGCTTCACTTCAAATGGGGATGTCAATCATTCTCAAGTGTATAATGTGGGACTTTAAAAATCACTGTAATAGAGTGATAATTGGTCAAATAGTAAAATTCGACACAGTGAGTTTTTGTCTGGGGCCCTAGCCATGGTAACCATGGCGTAGGTGACATGACTATCTGACGGGATACGGCCCAAAACCCTGATTCTGGGTGACTTTCGTGGTGGAAGTAAAGTAATTATCGGTGAATATTGTAATTAAAGTCCAGTGAATCGCTTTATAAGGTTGGGGGGGAAAAAAACATCGTGTGCTGTCGGGTGAGGGACGCAAGGATGCCCCCAGATGGAAAGGTAGGGATATCATTTTCACTTGATCCAACTACTTCGAGTTTTAATGAAGTGAACAATAAGGAGTGTAAACCAGTAGGACATTAAATTGTCGTGTGAATAGTGGAAAAAGTTAAAGAATAAACTGAAATAAAGGGAAATGGATGATACAGTCACTATTTGATCAACCACATTTTAAATTTTATCACCTGTCTTGAGGACTGTAGAGAGATCAAGGGAATCAACTTTCTTTGTCTCATCGGGACAACGAATTCAACATCATCATCTTGCTGGGAGACTTGTGTTTACCGGCGAGCAACAGCCCATCAGAGGAAGCTCGAGGGGACGCCCTCCCACAGGTATCTTTATTGTTGTAGCTGTATCGCTGGAGTAGATAGGTTGCAATGATGAATTCTTACTGTTTGTCAACGTCCCCAATGAACAACAATGACACTGGGTGATGATGGTTTAATATCGTAATGTGTGTACTCTCTTCCTTCTCTTTCTAATCAGTCCAATACTAAAACATACAGTCCACATTAGTCCACATACAGTCCACATACAGCCCACATTAGTGAATTAATCATTATTGAATTAATTATTTAATAATTGACTGATTGTAGGAAGTGAGTAAAGTAAAAGGTTAAAATTGGAAGGTGGATTGTTTGTCCTACTTAATTCAGCACAGGATGGTACGATTTGTGAAAGGAAGGTGAGAATCACTTTATAAAGGATTTATTTAAATTTTTGGCCATCAGTGGTTTTTGATTCTATAACCATGACTGAATCTAGTGGAGTTACGGGGGTAGTAGACCCATGGATATTAAAGCAAAGAAAGTCGTTACAAGCCGTAAGGGTCGTGACAAAGTCACTCAAAAAGGGGGAGTTAATGGACCAAGATACAGTGAACCCCAATGAATTAAAATTGTATTTAGACTCTTTAAATAGTAGATATGAGTCATACAAGTTGTGGTTTAAAAAAATAAAAAGGAGTTGATGGAGAATTGTACAGAGGGTAATGAAATAGAAACATTTTTGAGCAATATTATGAAGGGGGGGACATATTCTGTCCTGAAAAACTGGGGTTTGGAGAGTGTAAAATTAGATAACGTAGTGGGCCAGTTTACACAGTAAAAAAAATTCCCCCCCCAAACCCCCGGAAAATTGCTGTCTTCCAGCCGGGAAACAGCTGGGAGGAATTTTGGTCCTTTTTTAAAGGGCAAGGAATGATCAGAATGATCTTGAACATGCTAATAAGTTGATTTTTTTAAAAGGGGACAATTGAGGGGAGATACCCTCATTCTCATTCGGGTTTCCCCCCAATATAAACGACTTTTATACCAAAGCTGTTAGTCTGTTGGAGGATTATGGTAATTCAAACGATTTGGATCTGGAACTACCTGGTTAATTTTGAAAACCCAAATACCTTAAAGGTTTGCAAAATTTTGGATCAAACTAGGGGCACTCTCAAATCTTGAGTAATAAACATCGATTGGAGGAATCAGAGTGGTTGTTGAGTGCCATGATACAAAAAAAATTGCATTTTTAAGACGATAAGTGGTTATCTAACAAAACCCGGGTTACTTTGGGGTTTGGGGGAGATAAGGATATTTGCAAAGTTAATTGTTCAATTGCAGACTAACCAGCCCACTACCTTTTAAAAATACAGGTCATAATGCGGTGGTTTTCGGTTAAGTTCCACAAAGGGAAAAATTATCCCAATGGTAATAGTTACAACCCATCCAATAAAAAAAGGGTTTTGTTGGCACATATCAAGTGACAGGGACCAGTAATAATGGTTCATCACAACAAGACAGGGAAAAAACACCCCCCGTAAGGGTAACCCGGGGTGGGGGGAAACTGTCAGCCAAAGAGAGATTGTCTCTTCTTAATGAAACCCCTCTCTCTAAACTTTGCGTTACATAATTCTTTTGGGGTGCGAAAGTGAAGAGATTGGGTGAACTTGACCGGTGTACGATGTCTGGGCAATCATAACCGGGATTGCCGACCAAACTGAATAAGTCCCAATGCAAAAAGGGGAAAGGGACCACATAGTGATGTGTAAAAGCAGGTATAACCTTTGTAATGGTAAGGATAATCACCCCACTACAGTGGCGCAAATAAAGCTTGCAGCAACGTCGTAATGGTTTAGCTGAAATTGCATTACCTGTGTTGGGCATGACAATTAAGGATAAATGGCATAAAGCCAAGAAGTAACAGCGTTTTTAGATCAGGGATTCCCACCTTCTAAAACGCAAGCCTTAATGGGATGAAATACGAAGGGATGTCCTACCACCTTGAAATTATCTGGCTTTCTCTCAGATAAAAAAGCCCACTCGTATGACACCATTTATATAAATGTCGGTCTGAGCAAAAGAAGACCCAAGTTAATGCAGTAGTCGGATAGACTACTGGAGAAGATCTCCACCTAGGGTTTAATGCCGCCCGGGAGCTTCCCAAATTGAAACTGGCACCCCTTTGCAAAAAGACTCAGTGGGGCCCAAAAGGGGTTTTTGGGAGGCGTGACAAGCCCCCTTTGTGAAGGGTAAACGAAGAAAAGTGGTGTCACTCTTCTCAACACTGTTGCAGGCCGTAATTTTTGGGAGGCTTCCTTGCAAAAGAATGACTGGGGGAAGCCAAAATTTTCACGGTGTGTCTTACTCATGGAATTACCCCGATAAATATTCTTCTATAGAGAATGCTGTTGAACCTTACATAAATTGTGGGAACTGGACAAATTTGGGGTTAATTGAAGACAGTCCAGATATTCCTTTTCTCGGAAAATACCTGGATCAAACTATTGGATATCAGATTGGAGGAGAGAGTATGGAGGGAGGTGAATGTATTAGATATTTTGGGGGGGACATGTCGGCGGATGGGGCTATGAAGGATGAGGGGAATCATAGAATTGATGAGGGGAAAAGGGTGAGTGGAGCACTTGGGTCTGTGGGGACAAAGAACCTTTTCCAGGGAAATAAAGGGGAATGTAAAGGGGGAAATTATCCAACGCTCTTATATGGGTGTGAAGCATGGGTGATGAATGTTGCAAAAGGGAGAAGGCTGAGGCAGGGAGATGTCATGTCTGAGGTCAATGTGTGGGTGAATATAATGCAGAGAATTGGGTTGGAAATTTGGGGGAGGTGGGGGTTCCAAAACGATTGTCCAAAAGCTGAGGAGGGGTGTTGAGGTGGTTTGGCCATGTAGAAGAAAGGAAAGAGACAGAGTGACTTGGGGGGTATAAATCTGTAGTGGAGGGAAGGCGGGGTAGGGGTCGGCCAGGAAAAGGGTTTGGGGGGAGGGGGTAAAGGAAGTTTTGTGTGCGGGGGGTTGGGCTTCCAGCAAGCTGTGTGAGCGTATTTGATAGGAGTGAATGGAGGCATATGGTTTTAATACTTGACGTGCTGTTGGGTGTAAAAGAACATTTATAAAGGGATTCGGGGAAAACCCAGGGGATTGATTCTGAGATGGGGTACAGTGCCCACCTAAAGGGGGTGTTTGTTGCAGTTTTATAACTGTAGTGAAAAAAGCCCCCTTTCTGGCAAGCAGTGATGGGTGAAGATGATAAAAGCCGGGACCCTGCCTTGGGGGGAATCCCGATGTTTAAAAAAAAAAAAAATAATACCTGAAGGATGTTAATTGAGTCGGGACAAAGGGTGCATCCCGGAAGTGGAACCACCCGGGAAATTTCCACCAACTACCGGATGGCATAGGGACAAAAGGCCCAGCCCCAAACTGAGTAAGACACCAGAATTGTTGACTTTATAACGGAATCTTTTGGAACAGTTAATCAATCAGTTCATAGAGGGGGTCCCCCTGAGCAAGCAAGTTTACCCCTATTTACCACATCACGGGTAAGAAGGATTCAAAACCACTCCTTTGAGGTTGTGTTTAATTGTAGTGCCAGGGTAATAAAATGTACCAGTTTGAATGATTTTTTAAACCCCTTTAACTGTCCAAACATGATATCGTTTTTTGCCTGCACCAACGTAGATCAACGTTTTTTTTTTCTTTCCTTCAAATTTATGTGGCCTGAGTCCCAGACATGAGAGAATGGGTTGGCCCAGTCCCAGAAAAAAAAATTGCCATTAGTACCTTGGGGGGCCCCAGTTCTTGAGCCCAACTAGAGCAAATAGTGTGGCAAACACCAGGGATTCACTGATGTCATGTTGCTTTCCTCCTCTTATAAGAGGAAAGAAAAAATAGTTGATAAATACATGAGGGTGTGGGTGGGGGGGAGTTGGCTTGACAGCTTGTGCTACTAGGTCTGATCCATGCTCCTTCCCCAGGGATGTGACCTGACTAGGTGGGCTTGGTCGGCCGGGGGGTGACATGGACCTCCCTTGCAGGGCCCCGTGGCCTGCTGCAGTGTTCCTTTTTTTTTATGTTATGTTTTCGGCAGGTTGGTGGTTTTGGCTGGCTTTGGCTTTTGGCTGTCTCTGGCTGTCTATATCTCTGTCTATATCTCTGTCTATATACAGGCCCCCGGATTTTCAAAAAACTTCATCCGAAGTCTGCTCAACACCATTACCGAGCAATTTACCCCCTTAAGGAAAATGTATGTAGGTTAGTCTTTTTCCCCCCCAAAAATACACTTCCCAACACTTACAATTTTATCTTAAAAATTTGTACGTTTTCCCGGGGGTTTAAAAAATCTAAAATTTGCATTTTCCGTCTATATCTATCTGTCTATATCTCCTATATCTATCTGTCCTATATTCTTCATATTATCTGCCCAAATTCTTGTTATTATATATATCTGAATATCTCTCTCTGTCTTTTTCCAAAACACATAAGTACAGTTATTATACATAGTGAAAATTACCAGGATAACCCAAAATTCCAGGCAAAGTGCTATACAATGCTTGTAGATAAAAGGAAAAAAGCATGACTGACAATTTAAAATTTGTCGCCCCTTCTGCATCGTGTATAATACCGTTCGTTTACGAGCCCCCTGAGACTGGGACAAGCAGAGGGAAAAGACACACACAGGCAGCAGAAAGACAAGTAAGCAGAGCTAGACTGACAAAAACAGACAGACAGACAGACAGACAAAAGAAAAAGAGAGACAGATAGATAGACGATACGACAGTGAAAACAAAGCGGGGGTTTCCCCTGCTCACATTCTAAATGTCTTTGGGATGCATTATCTGACATTGCAAACCCATTTTCAGAGAGTTTCAAAGTATACCCAGGCAAAATACCCGAAGAAAGACAGATAAGCAGAACTAAAAGATAGAGACACATAGATAGACAGACACAAAAGACAGATAGATGACAGACATGATGCAGACATAGATAGACAGACAGATGGGGAAAAATTTTTTTAGGTGGGTTTTGAACACCGTCAAAAGTTTGGGGTATGTCTTTTTGGGGGTAGTTCAGACCTCTCTACCCTCTCCCTCTTGCTAAGTTGAGGTTTTGTTTTGTTGTGGAATTCTTCCTTACCTCTAACTCGGTGAAGATGGGCTCAGCCTTCATCAAAATCTGGGTTGCCCTTTCGCTTTTAAGGAACTTTTTCCTAAAATTCCATTGGGTTATCCGGGCAGGTTTGCTGTGGGAAATTCAGTGTCGTTTGATAATCACCAGTGTTACCAAAAAACTGTGCTTATAGAATATACAGTGGTACCCCCACTTACGATATTAACCGAGAGGGCAATCTTTGGGAAACAATCGTTACTCAATCAATTTTCCCCCCAAGAAATAATGGGAAAAAAATTTTAAACCGTCCAAGACTTCCAAAAGTGTTTAAAAAAAATATTTTTAGAACTTTTTTACATTAAATAATACACAATTTAATGAAGAATACCCAAAAAATGTAAATAACAATAACATGTCACTTTCATTTATTGAAGAGTTGTTGATTTTGGAGGACGGGAGGAGGGGAGAAGGTGGAGTAGATGTTTGTGTTTGGGAAGGGGGAAACCTTTCCCTTAACACTGGTACCAAGTTCTTTTTTGGGGGTTTCTTCCCTTTTTTTTTTTAATGCCACTAGGACCAGCTTGGAGTCACTGGACCCCTTTCTAACAATAAATTTGTCCAGGGGGCCCGTTCTGGGGTTCTTTAACAATCAAAGAAATGACACACCACTGGCAACAGGTTCCACCAGGCCTGCAACAGCATGGTTAGGGTGATATTCATCCATAAAGCCTTGCCCTCACCTTTTGGCACAGATCTCTAACCTTTAAGAAGGCAATTTCTTCCCTCTCGTTCCACCTCCTCCTCCTCCTCTGAACCATAGTCCTGACCTCTGGCTCTTTTTAGTTTTGTTGAAGCCTTGCAGATTTTAGTGGTTAGCTCCCCCCCTTTTGCTCCTCCACCAACTGTTCCACATCCTCACCACTCACCTCTAACCCCAAAGACTTGCCCAACCACAATTTCTTCCCCCCCAAAACTCAGGCTCAGGGCTGGGCCCAGCCCCCAAAACCTTAAAAACCTCCAGGACACAGTCTGGCCACAATTTTTCCAGGCAGAGTTCAAAGTCCCGAATCCCTCCCAAGCCTTACCCATAAGGTTTACCAATGCAGCATATGGAAATGTTTTTCCAAAATTCCTTAGGGTTATATTATGTTTGGGGCACATCAAAAACACTTTTGAAAAATTGCTTTTGGGATAAAAAAAAGTTGGAAATGATCTGCTGGTCCATGGGCTGGAGGAGAGGGGGGTATTGGGGGCAAGAATCACTATGAGAATTTAAACCCCCCACAATTTTCTACCAAGTTTGGAGGATGACAAGGGGCATTGTCCCTTATCAGGGGGGCATTTAAATGGCAAATTATTGTCCCAAAAGATATTTTTCCCCTGGGGCCCAAAAACCCCAAACCCAATCAAGAAAATGTCCTTTGTGACCCAAGCCTTTTGTTAGATCCCCATCACACACAAGTTAGACTTGCTGAAACCCATCTGCCAAACATTGGGGGTTTTCAAAAAAATACACCAGTAAAAGGGTTCACTTTTCAATCACCACGGGATTAGCACAAAGCATCAAAGTTACCTGTCTTCATGGAAGGTCCCTTTTTCCTTTTTCCCCCTGAGTAATGTAGGTCCTTTTGGGATTTTCTTCCCAAAAAAGGCCTGTTTCATCACAAATAAACACTTGTTGGGGAGGGAAATTTTCAGCCTATATGTACTCCTGGAATTCGGACATATTTTTCAGCCGCAATTTTTTCAGAACTGGCTGCCCACCATGCCTCACAACATATGTATGCCATTGATTCTTAACCCCTTTTCCGGGGAAAACCGGACAAGGTCCTAAACACGTGTTTTGCGCGTCACCCACTCCCCCAGCGCATCTGGTTCCCATTCCCTTATCTGACCAATCCGCCTTTTGAGTCGCTCCAGCAATGAGACCGGTCTGCTGCTTCCCCCTTGGTTTAAGACCAAAATGTAAACACTTTTCCTTGGCGTCACCCAGGAATTTTTTCTCTTTTTCCACTATATACCTGTGATTATACTTTTCAATGTCTAAAATACTAATTTTGTGTCCAGGGGTAAAAAGAATATTTAGGATATTTTGAGATATATATCAGGAGTTAGATATGCATAATAGAGGGACCATGCAATTGAAAAAAATGCAACAAAAGAGGGCGTGTACAGACGGGCCCGCCCGCCCGGGCCACATTTTTAAAATTTTAGTAAATAAAAATTTATATAAAATTTCTAGTAATATAATTCTGTAGTGGGCTGGGGGTGTACAGAACATTCTTATTGTCATTCCCGATCAATGAGAAATTGTTCTATTGTGAACCCTTCCAACAGAAGTTCAAATATCTCTGCTTTTTGGTGGAAAGTGACTCAGATCCAGAACCAGATGACCTGTTGCCATCTCCAGTGCAGTACCAACGTGCAGAAAGGCCTGATGACAGTGTGAGGTTTGACCAAAATGATAGGTTTGATAAAATGCTAGGTCACGGGCCCAAAATTCAAGGGCAGAATATTTACATGCAATTATTGCAGCAAAACGAAAAATCATGTCACATCCTCATTTTTGTGTGCCGTATGAAGGTAAATCTATGCATCAAGAAGGAAAGAAATTTTCATAGCCTTTCATTGTAGCAATTAGTGATCAAGAATGATTGTTTTTCTCAGGAAATTCAGGATTATGGGACTTGAAAGTTTTATCCCTTTGCAATGTGTCCATGTTGCTCTTTGGTTCACTTTTATATTTTTTATACCTACAAAATGTTTGGAAACAAGTTCCATTTGTGTTTTTGATATTGTCTATTAGTATAATAAAATAGAAAAATACTTATTTGGTGTTTTATTAACAATTGCAAATTTAACATTCGAATTTGACCCTTTTACGGTGGGACCGTCTGTAGGGTCCGGGGTTTGGAAATTGCGTAAAAAGTTTTTTAGAATTTAAATTATAGGGGCTATTATCCTTACATTGGTTACTTACCCACTCATATGAAATACATTTAAAATTATCTTTTTCCAAGTCCCCGAAGGGTTAAATTTGTGAAACCAGCCTCTGCTGGTTTTAAAATTGCCACTTCCCTCGTTGCAGGCATTTTTTCGAGATCATCATCCCCTGCCTTTTTTTCACATATTTGCCCCCAAACGTATCTCCTGCTAACTGTTTCCTTATCCACCCCAAACAAAAACCCTTTTCCAACTTCCAGCACTTGTGGTCTGTTTTTTGTGACACCTGAACCTTTTGCAAAACAGTTTCCCTTTGATTTATTAATTTTTTCTTACAATGGTGGATGGTAGAAAAGGGTTTACCATACAGCCTGGCCAGTCACGATCGACTCCACTTTTATTTTCATTTTTCCCCTTTTCAGTTCTATGACTTTTTCTTTTCCCTTTTTTGCCACAGGTTTACCACTAGGATTTTTCCCTTTGGGACCCATGGAGTTATTTAGCAGTTGCAAGCACTAAAAACAGGGGAATAATGACAATATACTGGTATGAATGCTGGGTGTGGGTGGGGGGTGCTCGCTTGTAAACAATAGCACATTGATCTCCTGGGGCGCGCCAGTCCCCGGCGGCCCGTGGGGCGAATGTCCCCCAAAAAGCAAACATCTTACTGAATAAATTTTTTTTTATTTAAAAATATGGTCTAAAATCGTAGGATGACACTGTAACTCGAGGTACCACTGATATAATACTTTAAGGTTTGATTTGGTGTCAATGGGCACTGATTATATTTATTAATATACAGTGGACCCCGAGTTTGTAAAAAATTCACCCGAATCTGCTCAAGTGCCATTCAACAATTTCCTTTAAGGAAAAAATTTTACGTAGGTTGTCTATTTTAACCCCCAAAAATACATTCCACAAGAACTTACAAAAAATACTTCATAATTGCACGATTTCCCGGGGGATTCGTTAACCCAAAGGGGCCCCGTTTGGGGAAATGTTCAATTGGCTTTGGAATATACCTTTAAATTTTTTGATGGGCAAGGCGCAAAGCGACTAAAGGGTTTTAATAGATATTTCTAATATCTAAGAAGAGTTTAAACTTTTTAAAAAAAACCATAAAGGTGTGTTAATTTCATTTGTGCCTCCTTATGAAATTCTAAGTTTTTTTTACAAAGTGAAAATTGTTATGAAGGCCAGCGCCCAGTGAGGGTTTAATGAACACAGACAGATAGATGACGATACAGAAAGTGAAAAAAAATTGTAATTATCAGAACATAAAAATTATATAAATTAAAAAAAAAAACAGATTTGCCGCGGGGGAACACCCGCACCAACTTGGGGGCTTATATTTGGGAAGTACTGGCCCTAAAAATTTTTTTTTCCTATCCTGTTTAAAAAAATGCCCCTTTTTTTTTTTTTTTTTAAAAATTTTGAAAAAGGGTGAAATAGATTCTGTGGCAGTTAAAAGGGAAAGGGAGACCCATTGTCAGAGAATCGATTAAAAAAAATTTCGAAATCAATGAAATGAAAAAGAGTCAAAAAAGCCTTTTTCCTTCGGGGGTTTTGCTACTTAGGGCTTTTTGCACATTTTGACTAAAAATCCAAAAATTGGGCTTTAAATGGCAGGAAAGGCGGAGGCCCCATGTAAAAGGGGGCCAGGGGGAGTGGGAGTGGGAAAAAAAAGGGGGCCAGGGGTGCTTTGGGGGGAAAAAAAATTTAGTCCATTGTACCATAACGCAGGAAGAAGCCCCTTTCTCCTCGGCAATGGGACATTTTTTCCCGGGAAGTTTTTTAAAAAGGGGGGGGATGCGTAAGGGGACTTTCGGGTTTTGACACAGTTGTGACTGAAAATAACGATAATACCGGAATAGTGAGGCCCCGACGACCCCCCTTCCCCCCTTGGTGCTGTCCCCCCTTGTTCAGCTCAATTGTACCAAAACAAAAAAGGAAATTGTTATTTACTCATACCCAGGACCAGATGGAGCAATGGTGATGATAGGAAGTTTTTTAACCCCAAACTCTTCAAACAGTTAGTAGGATGGGGAAATGGAATATTCACCAGTAAGGGCCCGATTTTGACGGTGTATGGCCTGGTATGTGCCATATGCTTTCCCCAAAGGGGTTTGGGGGAATCTAGGAGACACCCCCGGGGGTAAAACGGACGATAGTGAAAACGAAGATGGTGTGCAATTGGATGAGAAATGTGCATGCATCTGGTGGTGGTGGTGGTGGGGTGGTGGTGCCAGGCAGGAGGCACCAGCGTGGACCATGCTGCCCCCCACGCTGCTGACTCAGCTCAGCTACAAAACCCCCCTCACCCACCCACCCACCCACCACCACCCAACCTGCACAACCACAACTCCACAACCACCTGCAATATCCAGTACCCACCAGCAGACCGCCAGGGCTGGCAGGGGCTCAGAATTTTATTTCCAATCCCATCATTTGAGGGAAGCCAAAGGGGAATCGTATTTGACACTTGGGAACAATGCCACTGAACTGGAATTTTAATTATTTTTTGATGAACCCCTGATGGATTTGTCAGGGAAAGAACAGATCTCAATTTAAAACTGGCAAACACAATCTTTCACAGGATCACGTCTACCAGTGGAAAGAAACAACTGTGGCTGAGATGTATCCCTAAGTTTATGCCACATGTTTATAAGCACAGTGTCAAATCATACTGGTCGACAGACACCGTTTCAACCCGGTTTGGATAATATCCGGAATTGATTTGTGCTTTTTAATTTACATTTATCAGAAAACCAGGCTACAGAAACGACAGGTTATATAAGATTAGGAATGTGTTTGTGCCTGAAACAGAAACAATATGTATTTTTTCCCTTCAGGAAGCTTGTTTTGATGAGTCTTTGATTTCAAAGGTAGATTGCTACATGGTTTGTTTGGATATTATTTTTACACTGGAAGTTATACATTGGTACCAGGAAGTTATTGGGTATCTTAGGATGTGGTTAGAACAATGATGCCTATCTGGAAGGGGCTATATTATATATAAATTAATAAGCCCTTTACTCAGTGATTTTTGCGAGTGAACATGACAGATATGTGGTACAGTGCATGCAAATCGTAAGCATATGCCTAGGTTTGATGAGGCACTCTAGAGGTGAGGTGCAGGATTTTCTGCCAATGACATCATGGCATTTCGGTGGCAAGACAAACGAGATGTCACACTGTTGTCATCAGTTCACCCTAATGAAATGGCAGACACTGGCAGGGGTGAATAGAGAGACTAATGAACCCATTCTAAAACCTCAGCTGTGATGGATCACTCTCAATATGCGTTCAGTGGACAAATATGACATGCAGATTGGGCTTGCTGATTGCTTCGTAAGAGTTATAAGTGGTACATAAAACTCTTTTTTCATATTCTGGACATTTCAATGCTCAATGCTTATAATATGTATAAGCTGAAGATCTTAAACAAACCACCATATGGTGAATTTTGTTTGTCTGTGGTCAGACAAATAATATTCAATACCAAGTAATAGCACCTGCAATAGAACACCGGCCACAAAATTATGAACAAATACCCTCGTCTGAGGCCTGGTGATCACTACCTAATGAAACTGCCTGCACAGCTTGCAAGACAAAAGCTCAGAAGAGTTGCCATGTCTGTCACAATAAAAACGTCCTCAAAAGCGAGACACTCGTTTTAGTGTGAGGACTGTAAAGTACATTGTGCATGACACCATGTTTCAAGAGATCCACAAGCTCCACACTTCTAGGAACATATCCAGTGACTGTATATATGTATTATATGATAGAAAATAGTAATAAACAATATTTGACATTGTTACTTTTTTAAATATGTTTTTGTAAACAATGTAATGAGAACAAAGTTTGTGTAGTTATTGTGAAGTAAAAACAAGTGAATATTTGAAAAAAAGCACTTATATTGGTCTCACAGACCATAAAAAATTTTGAAAAAAAAAAGAAAAAAAAAAGAAAAGAAAAAATTACCGGCCGGGCATCACCATGTTTCCATACATGGCTTATTTTCTGTCAACTTCAATCATCTATATCTCAATAAGTATTGATCACAAATGTTTTTTTAGCCTATTAGATTTAGAAAAAAAAACTATTATTTCATAAGATTTTTTTTTTTAATTTCTCGACCCTGGAGAGAGTTAAGAATTGAGGCTTCAACCCTGAAAGGGTTAACGTATGTTACCAATGATCTGGACAATTTACAAGTGTTAATTTAAGCCCATCTCATTTACTATCATGGCAGAAGGTCGAACCTGTTCCTCCCACGAATGATAAGGAAATCATAGAGAATCCTTATTTGAACCTGGCAACTCAGACATAATTTCAAACACTTTTAAAGTGATTGAATGCTGGGAGAAAATTTGGCAAAGAAGACTATCTCACCTCATTGAGAGAACACTTCTATGGGCTGGTGTTCCAGAAAATTATAAGTCCTTAAGACCTCAGACAGAGTGATTATTAAAATGATGGTCCAAGGTCCCAATGGCCTCTTGGAAAAATTGGACCATATATCCTGTGCAAATGGAATCATCAGGACAGTTGATGTTTTGAGCAAAGGTGTAGTGAATAAGCGGACAATAGACAAATAGTGCCATTAGAATTACATAGTGTTGAAAACAAAAACAAAATTAGTATTCTCAAGAAACACACAGACTAAAGCTGTTCAGAGAAGACAAGCAGCAGTGATGGCGAGAAAAATCAAATTAATGTTAAGCGATGAGAGTTCACTTACAGTGAACCTTGCCCCCCAGTGTGGAGAAAATTCTCCAAGGAGGGATCAGCCCTTTCTCCCGTTCTGCCCTTTAGGGGCCGGCCCTTAGAAAAGGCCAGATGGCATCTGGCCCTGGTCAACAACTTATAGTAACAGATGAACGGACCAGGAAGCCAGTACATCAGTAGTGGCTGACCAGCGTAGCAACGGTATATGATTGACAAACATTTAAATAAATGGGACTCTTAACCGTAAAGGAAAGTTAACAAAACTGCTGTTTCAATTTCTACACTTTACAAAACAATCATAAACTCTCAGTGATCTAAATATTTAAAGAATTAAGCATTAATTGCAACCTGTTGCAGTATTTAGCAAGTGGTGATTTGAGCTGAGGTCACGAAACAGGGCAAACTGGCAGGAGCGAAGAGCAGGGCTCAGATTGAACCAACCAGCTACCAGGAATGGGCTTACAGCGTGGTGATTTGACTTGAAAAGGAACTTTTATCGTGTGCATCCGTTCTCCCTATTCAATCTCCACTACTCGGAAATCAGATAGAACTCTGTTCCAGCGCTTAGTGATGGACCTGCGCCAAGATTCATCCTGGACCTGGTTCAAAGATTCATCCTGGACCTAGGTCCACTATTCATCCTGGACCTGGGTCCAAGATTCATCCTGGACCTGGATCCAAGATTCATCCTGGACCTGGATCCAAGATTCATCCAGGACCTGGGTCCAAGATTCATCCAGGACCTGGGTTCAAGATTCATTGAGGACCTGGGGCCAAGATTCATCCAGGACCTGGGTCCAAGATTCATCCTGGACCTGGGTCCAAGATTCATCCTGGACCTGGGTCCAAGATTCATCCTGGACTTGGGTCCAAGATTCATCCTGGACCTGGGTCCAAGATTCATCCTGGACCTGGGTCCAAGATTCATCCTAGAACTAGGTCCAAGATTCATCCTAGAACTAGGTCCAAGATTCATCCTGGACCTGGGTCTAAGATTCATCCTGGACCTGGGTCTAAGATTCATCCTGGACCTGGGTTCAAGATTCATCCAGGACATGGGTCCAAGATTCATCCTGGACCTGGGTCCAAGATTCATCCTGGACCTGATTCCAAGATTCATCCTGGACCTGGGTCCAAGATTCATCCTGGACCTGGGTCCAAGATTCATCCTGGACCTGGGTCCAAGATTCATCCTGGACCTGGGTCCAAGATTCATCCAGGACCTGGGTTCAAGATTCATCCAGGACCTGGGTCCAAGATTCATCCTCGACCTGGGTCCAAGATTCATCCTGAACCTGGGTCCAAGATTCATCCTGGACCTGGGTCCAAGATTCATCCTGGACCTGGGTCCAAGATTCATCCTGGACCTGGGTCCAAGATTCATCCTGGACCTGGGTCCAAGATTCATCCTGGACCTGGGTCCATGATTCATCCTGGACCTGGGTCCAAGATTCATCCTGGACCTGGGTCCAAGATTCATCCTGGACCTGGGTCCCAGATTCATCCTGGACCTGGTTCCAAGATTCAGCCTGGACCTGGGTCCAAGATTCAGCCTGGACCTGGTTCCAAGATTCATCCTGGACCTGGGTCCAAGAGAACATGTAGGCCAGGATGAATTACAACAATTGGATATGCTGAATATTTGTGTTGTGGGGTTCTTTGCATAGATTTGGTAATATTAACAGACGAAGAGCTTGGTTTTTGGTAGCGTTTAATGAGGCGTTGGAAATATGGGAGCTGAGAGCCTATGCCTGTGTCCGTCTCATGCCTACCCCAAGGGAACTGCTGGAGGGCCGCACGGCACTGAGACATTCAAAAGGCAGGCCTATGATTGGCTAATGCCAGATCACATGGCCAGAGGTTTGAAATCACGTGAACAGCCGTTATAAGTACAACCGTACAGCTCGGGCATGCTACGTATGGCATCTCGACATACAACTATACAAACTAAGGGCAACAGGCAACAACTCTCAGCTGATTCTATACAATGTCAAAGTACACAACAGTTAACATTATACTTCACATGGATATTATCGTGACGGAATAATCTACATTACAATATGATGCATCATGATACATAGGAATTAATTAAATGAGCTCATTCTAGAAAAATCATGATAAAAGAGATAAAAAAAATAAATTTGTTCGATCGAACTGTCTTCATGTGATCTACGAATTCTGAGGAAATATATTTACAAGAAGGTAGTGATTAACAGACAAGGTAGATATGGTGCACACAAATCTATACTGTTAATTCTCAGAACTCGGAGAGAACGTGAACACACAAAAAAAAAAATTTGAGTAATACTAAGTAGATATTATAACACACAGTTAAACGCTTACTACATATTTATCTATACAAGTTATTTACATTTAACCCCAACTCTGCTAGGGTGAGATTGATATAGGCTGTATAATTATCATCTCTGGGTGGATCAAACTCTGTTACAATAGGTAACTCAACTTCTGATTGAGGAGGATCTACACTGGTATCTACAAATGATACTTGAGGACTTCTCAACACTTGGCGTGTACGTAGGGAATAACGACATTCAGGTTGATCTGACTGATCATTAGAGGTAGAGGGTACAGCAACAGGAGAATTATCAGATTCTGTCTCACTTGTCTGATTATTAGGGTGACAGGGACTTCGTCATCATCATCGCATACTAACTTCATATGATCTAAATGCGATTCTTTAAACTGACCGTACTAATTTCTCTAACTTTATACTTATTGCCGTTAATATGTTCGACTACTCTATAAGGACCAACGAACTTTTGATCAAGTTTTGGCATTGCTGACGTTTTGTTAAAGTTGAACAACATGACTCTGGACCCTACTTGAACTTTAGTCGGTTTAGCTTTAGTATTAGTTACTTTAGTAAATTCTGCTGTTGACTTATGAAGTGTTTCACGTATTCTTCTGAAAACACTCTGAGCTTGGCTGGTACGAGTTGCTATGAAATCATCAGGGTTATACGACGGTTTTGGATTAGAATATAACAACTCATAAGGCAAACGTTTGTCAACACCATACAAGGCGTAATGCGCGTATCACCTATAGAAGCATTGAAAGCAGAATTTATAGCACATTGAACATCAGGTATAACTTCATCCCAGGTTACACTATTGGGATTGATGGTAGCTCTCAAAACGTCAAGGACTTTCTTATTAGTTCTTTCTGCTAACCCATTACTGGCAGGATGGTGCGGAACAATGGTTGATTTTGTAATCTTGTAAAGTTTACACAAGTTTTCTAGGATCTCATTACAAAATTCACCTCCATTATCTGTTATGAGGGACTTAGGAGTGGTATGTCTGCAGATTATACGTTCCTTAAACACTTTAGCTACTGTCTCGGCAGTCTTGTCTGGAATAGGAACTAACTCACAATATCTGGTGAAATGATCGACCATCACACACAGATGTTTATTGCCTTGCGTTGTACATTGAAAATTAGTTAGCAGATCTATTGCAACTCTTTCCCATGGCTCACTAGTAGTGGGATACATCTGGATAGGATTGGGACCGTTGATATTACCCTTGTGTTTCATACAAACACTACACTTCTAACATACTCGGTAATATCAGTTGCCATACGAGGCCAAAAGTACTTCAATCTTGCTTGTTTAATCGAACGGTCCATACCAGGGTGTGCAACACCTGGTGCATCGTGAATTAGCTGTAAAGCTACTTTTACTAGTGACTGAGGAATTACTAACTGGTATGCCCGTCTACTAGGCGTTCCCAGCTCGGTTACGCGATACAGTAATTCTTGATTCATAACAAAGTCACTGATAGGTGCTGGTGGCTTCACAGTAAGAACAAGGTCTTCCTGTAGCAGGAAGCGAGTCACACCAGACCACAAGGGGTCTGTTCTTTGGGCATCCTTTACATCCTCAGCACTAAACGGAGGATCAGCAGTTACTACGCTAACATGACGCGATAAAGCATCTGCAACTACATTTGACTTGCCAGGTAAATGTTCAAAGGTAGGGTTGAACTCTTGGATAGTTAAGGACCATCTAGCTAGTCTTCCAGTAGGTTGTTTATTCTGGAACAATGGTATTAGAGGTGCATGATCTGTCAAGACATGGACAGGGTACTGATAAATTATGTCACGGAAGTGTTTTAAAGACCACACTATTGCTACGGCTTCTTGCTCAGTTACTGTATAATTCCTTTCAGCCTTTGTAAGGACTCGACTAGCAAATGCAACTGCGTTGTATTTACTATCAATCTTCTGTGCAAGAACTGCACCAATGCCTATAGAACTGGCATCAGTGGTTAAATAGAAAGGCTTTGTAAAATCTGGGAACTTTTAAGATTGGAGCAGAAGTTAATCTTTCTTTCAAGGTTTGAAATGCTTTTTCCTGACTGAAGTTCCAAACAAATGGAATATCTTTCTTTAGCAACTCAGTTAGAGGAGCTGCTATTGAGGAAAAATTGGCAATATATGATCTATAAAAACCTGCTAAGCCCACAAAGGATCTTACGGCATCAGCAGTTTTGGGAGTTGGAAAATTCAATACTGCATCTACTTTACTTCGGTCAGTCATAACCCCTCTAGGAGTGACTACGTGACCCAGAAACTTAATTTCTGATCTGAAAAATTGACATTTAGACAGTTTGATCTTTAGATTGGCTTCTTCAAGCTTACTCAGTACCTTCTCCAGTCTTTCTAAATGCTTATTTACATCCTCGGACATAACAATTACGTCATCTAAATATACCATTAGATCTTTTCCTATAAGGCCTCTAAAGATATTGGTCATGAGCCTCGAGAATGTGATAGGTGAGGATCTTAATCCGAAAGCCATACGACAGAATTCGAAATGACCTGTTGGAGTAGAGAATGCGGTGAGCTCTTGGCTGTCCTCATGAAGAGGAACTTGCCAAAACCCTTGTAACAAATCGAGGGTTGAGAAGACCTTATTATCTCCTATATTGCGTAACAGGTCACCAAGTACAGGAAGTGGAAACGGTCTGGAATTGTTTTCGCATTTAACTTCCTAAAATCAATCACTGGGCGCCAAGTACCGTCCTTCTTAGGTACTAGGATTAAGGGCATTCCAGGGTGAGTTACTAGGTACGATCACACCATCGTCAAGCATCTTATTTATTAATTCCTCTGCGACAGCGACTTGTGAATGCGGCATCCTGTACGCAGGTACATAAATTGGTCTGGTACCAGGTTCAAGTGGGATACGATGGGACAATAGGTTCGTTAAACCCATCTTCTCACCTGGTAAGGCAATTGCTCTACGGTGTTTATTCAACAGTTTCAACAACCGTCCGACTTCGTCTGGAAAGTCAGTAGAAGCTAAGTCTTTCTCTTCTACTGGTGGAATAGACTGGTCCGGTGGAGTGGATGGATCCTCCCGGTTGAAATAGCACCGACCCACTGGTCAGGTGGCAACTCATCCTCAACCGAATAGGGTAAGGGTAGTGAACAAGATCAACAATGACCGTATTGGCTCTGAGTCGAACACTGTGACCCAAGGTATTAGCGACAAGTAGAAATATCTTACTGTCTTGGACAGTATGTAAAGATGGCTCAACAAATAAACCCTTCACTCTGCAGGAATTACTGTCAACTAGAACATTGTCACCATCTGGAACATGGGGGACAACAACAGACACTCTAGTGAGGGCACTAGCTGCTACAGAGGTATCTTTCTGCAGACGGCACGTGACGTCGACAAGAGATGGCATTACTAATTTCAAATAGGTGTTTTCCGACAAGGCGTCCCCTGTGGAGAAACTACTACTTGAATTAGTCGGCATTGCCGAGATAGACTCAGTACTCAAGGCGGTCCGGGATACCTCCGGTACCTGAGTAGGCTGGGCACTATCTTGCATGTCTAAATTTGTTGAGGGTGGAACACAGACTTGAGTGACAGAATTTCCAGTGCCTGGCCGCTTGGCAACGCTACTAGGTAACATATCGGCTTGCAAGTACTTAATCCGGTCTGTAAACTCTGCAGCTGTATGGCAGACCTCGGATCCCAGTTGATAACCCCAAAATGGCACAACTAGGTCATCGATTTCTGCCTGCCATCGGTAAGGATCAAGCACAATTCTGAAATCTCTCATGGCAGCAAATCCGATTAAAAGGTCACCAGGGAAACTAATCTTATCAACGACAAGGAAAGAAGTGGTTAATTCTCTACCTTGGATAAAGAAGGTAAGTGTAGTCCGACCTCTGACACGTAATGGAGAACCCGCAACACCACGAAGGGTGGACACACGAGCTGGTTCTATGAGAAGGACATGTTTTAGCTGCTTATCTCTAAACAAACTAGACCTGATGATATTGACTTGTGCCCCAGAATCCATAAACACCTGGACGGGTGCACCATACACGGATCCTTCTACTAAGGGACCCATATTTGCACTGGAACTAATATGCAAACAAGATGGTGGATTATCATCAGTAAAAGTTTGTTCCACCTCGTCTCCAAAAGTATCATCTTCCACTACTGGAATTTCATCAACAATTTCCTCAATTATCTCTTCTACAGAACAGTCATCATCAGTTATTGGAGTTTCATCACCGCAATCCTCTCCATCGAGATCACACAGAGCCTCGAAGGAATTCTGGATGGGGATGGAGTACTCGGTATCTCCTACTGTCACAACTGGGCGGTCTGATTGGGGCGCTCGGATTCCCCCGAGTTCACAAACTTTGCTTGGTTCTGGTTATTAGGCTGGGAACCACGGCCTCTATTACCTCTTCTACTTCTACTGTATGAGCGACCACGGAAGGATCTGGAATACGCGCGGTTATTTAAGGCATTACACTCGGAAGTATCATGGCCAGCTATCCGGTGATAAGTGCAATAAGGTAAGTCTGGATAGGGCTCTTCGACAGTGCGACGTTTCTTAGAGGCATTGTCAGGACAGTTTATTGCAATATGACCTCTGTAACCACAGTTGTAGCAGATACGTCTGCTGTGGTCACTATAGGTACTACGGTTACTATGAGCGTACTGACTTTTCACACTCCCTTTGGAAGAAGAACGGGAATGATAGTTACTAGGGCCTTGCCGTGTTGCACAAACGACAGGGGGGGTTGAGTGCTGTAACTCAGGTAATGTTGATTGTACTGACCTACGATGAGGGAACGATTTGGGGGGGCACAAATCACGGACATGTCCGAGAGCTTCAAGAGGTTCTACACTGACAGTTAAAGGACTTGCCTTATAAGCATATACTGCTGTAGGTGGCATCAATTGCTTAATGGCACCATAAGCTGCAAATTTACCTATTGACCAACCATCCATTACATGGCCAGGCGGGAAGGAGGAGGATTTTTGGAATCCAGTCGCAAACGATGATAAGAGGGCATCTAACCTGAAAGCAAATTGACACAGCTGTTCATCGTGCCTAGGGACTGCGTTCACTAGTTCCTTTAGTACAATAAACGGATCTACGGCTTCCTTTGGATTGAGGAACTTACGTAATCTTGATTCATATTCTTCCCATTTTGTTAGACCTTTGAATTCTTTCATACGCAAAAGAGTCAACACATTATTAGCGGCAGGCGACCTAGCCAAGGATTCTTTTGCCATAGTAATAAGGCGCTCCTCCGATGGAGGACTTTCCACGGAACTTGCCCTTGAACGAATTGCAAGGAACCAGTCGTCAAGACTGTCTGGGTCACCATTAAAAAGGGTAGTGAATCAATGGGGTCTCTAGAATAGTTAGAAGAACGAGGAGTCTTTTGTCGTTCGTTATTCAATTGATTCTGACTAGGCAGTCCCACGTCATTGCCTTGACTGGCAACACTCACCCCATTACAAGTTACATTTTCCTGAGACATGACTGAGCAAAGAAAATTGCACAAAGACTAATTCAGGTAAAAATGAGAATGGTAAAATATTCACAGTACACAATTAGTTAAAATGGGAATTAAGAATAATTGAATTAGATGTAGAAAAGGGGTTAAAACAACTAATATACACTGCACAAGATGGTAAAACTCACTGATTTTTGACTGTAAAATTTAAGGAATTACTTTACAAATTGCAATAAAAAGGCAATACTGACTACTGTATGGATTAACTGCAAAGATTATCTCTCTCTACTGGAATTTAAAACAAAATTACTAGATGAGAAATAATAAATCAATGCAAAGTGGAATTACAATAAAAATTGTATTCAACTGGAAAAATACTGGAAAACAAATTTTCTAAGGAGAAAATGACACTAGAATTTAATATGCATTGCTGGCTGAAGAATTAACTATGATGCTGACAACTAGCATTGAATTATTAGCAATTTTCAGGATAACACTGAGTAAAATGGAATAAAGTGCACAAAACTGTATGCAAAAATAACAAGAACAAGTAATCACTACTGGAGAATAATTTTAAAGTGTAATCAATTTATGGTATTGTATAAACAATTTACTGCATCAATTAAAAATCAATGTTGCACTGGGCACAAGGAGAATGAACACTTTAACTCTTAGTTCACTTAAGAAAACTAATGAAAATGAGTATAATGAATATTACTTTACTTTACATATGAATATTAAGAGTGAATTTGTTCAAGGAATTATTGATAAGAACAACACAAGGCAATAATACACAAATTGAAATAAAGGTTAAAAAAAAACTTACAGTTTTGCAGGAGAATACACAACACAATAAGATTCAGTCAGTGAATGTGATAGTTTATGCAATAAGATCTTGCATATAAAAATATTTATAGAGATAGTTCTTGCTGCTTCAGACAAAATATATTCAATGAACAGATTCTGCAAAATTTAAAAAAAATGAGGCACAGGTTGACACAAAAATATAAACTTTCTGTTAAACTAAAACAGGTGAGATACTGGCACAAAAAATTAATGGGACACACTGAATGGCACACAGGAAAATGAAATATGCAACTAGGAACACTGGGGCATAAACAATAAGGAACTATGCACAGACACTGCATAAAAACACAAGGGAATGCACTGGGAGAAAAATGAAAGACAGGGAATTAATGCACACTGCAATAATAACGAATAAATCAAATACTGCACTCAAGGACAAGAAAATTTATACACAAGTACTTACTGCATGTGTACGAGTTTACACAAGGAACATGGATAAAAATGAGACACGAAGCACATTGAATACTGAAAAAGTATTTGAAATAAATTTACACGAAACTGAAACACAAGTCTTTAAATGTCACTAAGAAAATTCACTGCTTAAATGTCTCACACACACGAATGTCTATAATAGAATAGAGTCTAATGATGAATGAACGACGAGTGTAGGTGGCGAGAATATATTCCTGGTCGTTGACTGCTTACAATCTTGAAGAAATGCGCTTTCCGAAGAACTCACACAGCAAGCTTTTACGTTGGCGCTCTGGGATGAAGGAAGACACTCTCGACTTGCTATGTGAGCCAGAAACAATGCTGCTGGTACCCCAGATAGGGTAGAAAATACCACAAAATGCTGGCTGGTCGAGGGTAGTGTTAGCAGGTGGTATCTTTGTTTACACTAGCGCGGATGGTGAGTGGCGCGCGCGGGGATGACGTCACTGCTGCCTGACTCGCTGGCGGTGGGCGATGACGTCACGGGGTCCGGCTAGTACACTAGTTCTCACGGCCTTGGGACTACTAACCCAGGTGGCTTTTTGTACAATAAGCCACAGGAATGGTGAAGATCACTCTGACAAGCGTCCAACTTGTAGCACAGAGCGATTGGAGACAATACTGCAAGGAACTGGCTTGCTGAAGAAACGACTGGCTTACTTGTATAACTGGCTTTCCTGAAGAAGCTGGCTTAGCTCTTAGGACTGGCAAACCTGAATGCTCTTACTTGCACACAGCAGTGAAGAATTGGGTGGAAGGCAGGAGACACTGGATGACTGTAGGCTGGCTTAGGCTCTTCCCATAAACTGGCTTACTTGTTGGCTTAATTGCAAAACCCAGATCAACTCTTCGGAGGTTTACTTGCAATTAGAAGCCAGAAGACTGGAGACACTGCTTCAGAAGAGTCTTGGATGACGACACCGATGAGGGAAGTTGTGGGTTAACGGTTGGTATGACGCTGGTCTGGGAGACGCTCGAGGCAGTCACACCGGCTCTTCCTCTGCTTGTTAACTCTGCACAAATTACACAAAATCTAGGCCCACCCGCTGTCACCATTTGTGTTGTGGGGTTCTTTGCATAGATTTGGTAATATTAACAGACGAAGAGCTTGGTTTTTGGTAGCGTTTAATGAGGCGTTGGAAATATGGGAGCTGAGAGCCTATGCCTGTGTCGTCTCGTATGCCTACCCCAAGGGAACTGCTGGAGGGGCCGCACGGCACTGAGACATTCAAAAGGCAGGCCTATGATTGGCTAATGCCAGATCACATGGCCAGAGGTTTGAAATCATGTGAACAGCCGTTATAAGTACAACCGTACATATTGAAGACAAAGTAAAACAACTTAAGTTAAATAAAGTTTATAAAATTGCTCACAAACAGTGTCCGGAATATCTTGCCGCTAATTTTGTCAAGGCTGGGAACCACAGCAATCATAGTACTTGGGGGAAAGAACAATCATAGTACTAGGGGGAGAGAGCAATCATAGTACTAGAGGGAGACAGCAATCATAGTACTAGGGGGAGACAGCAATCATAGTACTAGGGGGAGACAGCAATCATAGTATTAGTGGGAGACAGCAATCATAGTACTAGGGGGAGAGAGCACAAGTTTGTAGTACCCACAGTCAGTGGCCAGGCTTCAAATGCCTTTTATTGTACAGCAATAAAGGAATGGAACAGACTGCCTGCACATGTCAAAGCCAGTCATAGCATGAGCCAGTTCAAGAAGAGAGCCAAAAGGTACCTAATGAATGTAGCGACAGAAAGGTATGTAATGAATGTAGCGACAGAAAGGTACCTAATGAATGTAGCGACAGAAAGGTACCTAATGAATGTAGCGACAGAAAGGTACCTAATGAATGTAGCGACACAAAGGTACCTAATGAATGTAGCGACACAAAGGTACCTAATGAATGTAGTGACAGAAAGGTACCTAATGAATGTAGCGACAGAAAGGTACCTGGAGTTTACCTGGAGAGAGTTCCAGGGGTCAACGCCCCTGCGGCCCGGTCTGTGACCAGGCCTCATGTTGGACCAGAGCCTGGTCAACCAGGCTGTTACTACTGGCTGCACACAGTCCAAAGTACAAACCACAGCCTGGCTGGTCAGGCACCGACTTTAGGTGCCTGTCCAGTGCCTGCTTGAAGACAGCCAGGGGTCTATTGGTAATCCCCCTTATGTATGCTGGGAGGCAGTTGAACTGTCTTGGGCCACTGACACTTATTGTGTTGTCTCTCAACGTGCTAGTGGCACCCCTGCTTTTCATTGGGGGATGTTACATCGTCTGCCGAGTCTTTTGCTTTCGTAGGGAGTGACATTCGTGTGCAAGTTTGGTACTAATCCCTCTAGGATTTTCCAAGTGTATATAATAATGTATCTTTCCCGCCTGCGTTCCAGAGAGTACCTAGTGAATGTAGCGACAGAAAGGTACCTAATGAATGTAGCGACAGAAAGGTATCTAATGAATGTAGCGACAGAAAGGTACCTAATGAATGTAGCAACAGAAAGGTACCTAATAAATGTAGCGACAGAAAGGTACCTAATGAATGTAGTGACAGAAAGGTACCTAATGAATGTAGTGACAGAAAGGTACCTAATGAATGTAGCGACAGAAAGGTATCTAATGAATGTAGCAACAGAAAAGTACCTAATGAATGTAGCGACAGAAAGGTACCAAATAAATGTAACAACAGAAAGGTACCTAATGAATGTAACGACAGAAAGGTACCTAATGAATGTAGCGACAGAAAGTGAAGAGAATGACTTTTTATATAGCTAACACACATGTAAATGTAAATACTAACTCATTTTACCTTATTCCTAGTATATCTTATTTATAGTACAATAATAAGATACCATCTTTATAGTATAAGGTATTAAAAGGACACCATTGGAAATAAGTCACTCTGTCTGACCTTTTGGGTTATCCTAGGTAGTCTACACATATGCTGCTATGTATGATAATCTATGTATAACTGTATTTGTGTATACCTGAATAAACTTACTTACTTTACTGGTGGCATGGTGGCTAAAGCTCTCGCTTCACATGGCGAGGGTCTGGGTTCGATTCCCAGCCAGGGCAGAAACATTGGGCGTGTTTCTTTACACCTGTTGTCTATGTTCCTCATCAGTACAATGGGTACTGTCACCACTTATAGCAACACTATTCAACAAATCAATTGAAGCCTCTACCTTCCCATCAATTCTTAAAATAGCAAGGGTCACCCCCGATCCACAAAGGAGGTGATCAAACAGACTTGAATAATTATAGACCAATTTCTAATTTACCACTGCTTTCTAAAATCTTCGAAAAATTAATTCATAGACAGATCTATTCCTACCTCGTCTCACACAAAGTACTCAACCCCTGTCAATTTCGATTCAGGACCAACAAGAACACAAACGATGCTATTATACACATGCTAGAGTTAATATACACTGCACTTGAGAAGAGAGAAGTCCCACTGGGAATCTTCATTGATCTACGCAAAGCTTTTGATACAGTTGACCATGATTTACTGCTCACAAAATTAGCACACTATGGTATAAGGGGGCACTCACTCAACTACCTAAAGTCACACCTTAGTAACACAAGCAAATACGTGTACACAAATGGAGCAAACTCTTCCACACAACACATAATAATAATAATAATAATAATAATAATAATAATAATAATACTTTATTGAGACATGGTACAATGATACATGGTTGGGTAGACAAGATACATAGGTATTAATGAGATGTACATGCCAAAAGCCCCTAGTATGCTGTGCATTGTGGGCATTCTTAGGACTACTTAATTATAGACTACATGGTAAAAAGTTATGGTTGATAATTTATAAAATAAGCATAATTGCGTATCTAAGTTATAATGTTTGAATATAAGTTGAACATATCAATTAACTGTAGCAATGCAACTAATTGAGTGAGATAACAATTTAAAACAATTAATTGCATTGCTGTTACAGTTTATGTGGTCATTATAATGTCAATGTTATGGAAATAGTTAGCTTAGTATTTATTATTCATAACAGGTTTTTACATTTAAGTGATTAGTCAGGTTTTCACATTAAGCGATTATTCTACTTTGTTGGGAATGTTTGATATTGAGCACTTAGGTTTGGGTGAGAAGGTGGTTTTTTAGTATCGTTTTGAATTGGGGTAAAGGCAGGGTTTCTTTGGCAATGACAGGTAATGAATTCCAAATTTTCGTGCCTTTTATATGCATTGAGTTTTTACATTGTGTTAGATGGACGCGGGGAACATCAAGGAGTGATCTGTGTCTAGTGTTATGGTCATGTGTCCTGTTAAAATTGGTAAGGAGAAGTTTGAGTGGTGGGTTAATATTTGCATAGAGTGTTCTATGTATGTAATAGGCACAGTAAAAAGTATGGATGTCTTGTATGGTGAGTAAGTTTAGGTTTTTGAATATTGGTGGAGTATGTTGTCTGGAGTGTGAATGTGTTATTATTCGAAATGCTGCCTTTTGTTGTGTTATTAGTGGTCTGAGATGAGTTATTGATGTAGAGCCCCATGCGCAGATTCCATAGGTGAGGTAGGGGTAAATGAGTGAGTGATATAGGGCAAGGAGAGCTGGTTGTGGAAAATAGTACCGTATCTTGGATAGTATTCCCACGGTCTTTGAGACTTTCTTGGGAATTTGTTGTATATGTGTTTGAAATTTGAGGCCACTGTCAAGATGGATTCCTAAGAATTTTCCCTCTGTGAGTTTTGTGATAGGGGACCCATTTATCATTATATTAAGTGGTGCATTTGTAGCTCTGTTCCCAAACTGGATAAAATAGGTTTTATCAATATTGAGAGTAAGTTTGTTGGTCATCGTCCAGATAGATATTTTCTGCAATTCAGTATTTGCAGTGTTGGCTAGGATGTTTGGGCTTGGGTGCGAGATAACGTATGTAGTGTCATCTGCAAAAAGTATGGGTTTGAGTAGTTGAGATGTCGGAGTCCCTCAAGGAAGTGTCCTGGGGCCACTACTTTTCATCCTTTACATCAATGTCCTACCGAATGCATCACAACTACTCAAACCCATATTATTTGCAGATGACACAACATATGTCTTCTCTCACCCAAATCCAGTCATACTGACCAACACTGTTAATGCCAAATTACAGAAAATATCTACATGGATGACGACTAACAAGCTTACTCTCAATACTGACAAGACCTACTTCATACAGTTTGGAAACAATGCCACAAATGTTCCACTCAACATAACGCTCAATGGTTTACCCGTCACAAGACTCACAGTTTTGAAAATTCCTAGGAATTAACCTTGACAGTAGTCTTAAATTCCAAACACACATACAAAAATTTCCAAGAAAATCTCAAAGACAGTAGGCATATTATCAAAGATACGCTACTATGTGCCTCAATCAGCTCTCCTTGCACTATATCATTCACTTATCTACCCTTATCTCACCTATAGAATCTGTGCATGGGGATCAACAACATTAAATCACCTTAGACCACTCATAACACAGCAAAAGGCTGCAGTCAGAATGATAACAAATTCCCACTCTAGACAGCATACTCCACCAATATTCAAAAGCCTAAAACTACTCACCGTAAAGAACATTCACACTTATTCTTGTGCCTACTACATTCATAAAACTCTACACTCTAATATAAACCCTCCGCTCAAAATTCTCCTCACCAACTTTAATAGGACCCATGACCATAACACAAGACACAGATCACTTTTGATATACACCGAGTCCATATCAACCTATGTAAAAATTGTGTGCACATAAAGGGCCCCAGAATCTGGAATTCATTATCAGTAAATACTAAAATAACCTTGTCTGAAAATCAATTTAAGACTCTTCTCAAAAACCACCTACTCACCCTAATCTAAATACTCATACTGTAAATTACTTTCAAAAATGCTCAATATTATTTTCCTACAAGATAATGTAGAATATAACTTTGGTATATCTGTGATTGTTATAGGAATGCAGTTAGAAGTCTGAGTAGATCTATAACCCACTATGATAACATGAACGTAGATAAGTATGTTTATAGAGCAACTTGCAATGTGAACATACTGACTCATGTTGTAGTGGCTAGGCTTAGGCTTGGCTACAAGTACTTCTCGCAGTTTGGGAGACACACAGATGATGATCAAACTAAATGCAAATTATGTGATCAGGCATATGGTTACTGTCTTGAATACTATATGCTTAATTGTCCACTTATTGAGGAATATAGAGATAGACAGTATAATAACCTATGTGACATGTCAAGATATCTTATTAATGAAAATAAGATACCAGTTATACTAAGCAAATTTCCTAAATTTGCTTGTAGCAGATAAGTGAACTGTAGATATAAATCCAAATCTAATCTCCATGAACGTGCCTATCTGTGCTCATGATAACGTGAGCATAGATGGGCATGTTTGTGGAGCAACTTGCAATGTGAACAAACTGACTGATGTTGTATTGGCCAGGCTTAGGCTTGGCTACAGGTACTTCTGGCAGTTTGGGGGAGACAGATGATGATCAAACTAAATGCAAATTATGTGATCAGGAATATGGTCACTGTCTTGAACACTATGTGCTTAATTGTCCACTTATTGAGGAATATAGAGATAGAACGTATAAAATAACCTATGTGACATGTCAAGATATCTTATTAATGAAAATAAGATACCAGTTATACTAAGCAAATTTCCTAAATTTGCTTGTAACAGATAAGTGAAATGTAGATATACAGTGGTACCTCGGTTAGTGATGGCATCGGATACCAATAAAATCGGTTAGCAATACATTTTTACATCAAAATATGGACTCAGTTTATGATATTCGTCCCGAACGCGTCCGCGTGGCCCAACTGTGCGGGCACTCCAGGGAGCGTCAGTGTGCTAGTGTTTACAAGCGAGAGCGACCACCACCCACTCCACCCACGCATTCATACCAGTATATTGTCATTATTCCACTGTTTTTAGTGTTTGCAACTGCTAAATAAGCTACCATGGGTCCAAAGAAAGCTCCTAGTGCCAGCCCTGTGGTAAAGAGGCTCAGAAATACAGTAGAAGTGAAGAAGGAGATAATAGAAAAATATGAAAGTGGAGTGCGTATCACTGAGCTGCCCAGGCTGTATGGTAAAGCCTATTCTACCATCGCTACCATTGTGGCCAAGGGAAATACATATAAAATCAAGGAAGCTGTTGTTGCGAAAGGTGCATTTGTGATCACAAAACAGAGATCGCAAGTGCTGGAAGATGTGGAAAATTTGTTGTTGGTGTGGATCAACGAGAAACAGTTAGCAGGATATAGTGTTTCGCAGGCAATAATATGTGAAAAAGCAAGGCAGTTGCATGATGATCTCGTCAAGAAAATGCCTGCAACAAGTGCTGAAGTGAACGAATTTAAAGCCAGCAAAGGCTGGTTTCAAAGATTTAAGAATCGAAGTGGCATACATAGTGTTGTGAGGCATGGTGACACAGACAGTTGTGACAAAAGTGCGGCTGAAAAATATGTGTAGGAATTCCAGGGGTACATAGAGGCTGAACAATTCCAACCCCAATAAGTGTTCAATTGTGACGAAACAGGCCTGTTTTGGAAGAAAATGCCAAACAGGACCTTCATTACACAGGAGGAAAAGGCACTCCCAGGACATAAGCCTATGAAAGACAGGCTAACTCTCATGATGTGTGCTAATGCCAGTGGTATTACACTGTTCAAATTATATATTTGATTGTTTAAATTACAATATGATGATATTACACTGTTCAAATTACAATATGATGATATTACATTGTAACAAGTGCGGGGAGGAGGTTGTGTTCTTGCAGCCTTAAGGGACGTACTTAGGAGGGTAGGTTTGAAAGACATGATTGGGGTGGGAGGTGCGGGTGAGCCTACGTTTGTTAGAAGAGGGTATGTGGCTTGACTAGACAGGATTTATGTAACAGGTAGCGTGGTAGTGGGGGGGGTGCAATATTTGGATGTGGGTTTCACGGATCATCGGGGAGTGTTGGTGGAGGTGGGGTGGGAATGGGTTGCAAAATGGTATAGGGGTTTTTGGAAATTAAATGTTCAGTTATTAAAGGGTGATGGTAAAGGGAGGAATTTAGGGATTGGTGGGGTGGGTTTTGGATGGGGAGTAGGGAGGGGCTTTGGTGGATTGTTGGGTAATCGGGAAGCCTGGCATCCAAGCTTACTATCAGAGGTTGGGAAGGAAGAAGCAGGATGGAGATACGGTTTACAAAATTACATTGTGGGCCTCTTGAAAGACTGTTATATGCGGAGGACATAGAATGACAAGGAAATTAAGGCGTTGAAAGATAGGTTGATGACTTTGCAGAATGAGAGGTTTGAGGCATGTAGAATGAAACGGAATGGATGATGTGTTGTGGGGATAGGCCCTCCCAATATGTTTTGGGAAGTGTAAACAGAGAAGGGATAGAATGTCATTGAGTATCTGGAAGTGGATGAAAACATGGGAATTATGTGAAGGGTATGAGAATAAATTCCACGGAAGGAATGAATGTGTATGCTGATAAGTGGTTTGCAAGGCACATGAGCCACTGGGAAGGGGGTATGGAGGAAAGGAGCATTTTATTGGGAAAGATTAGGGAGAGGTTGAGTAGGGAAGATCGGGAGGATTGGAGGGCATGATTAGTGAGAGGAAGGTGTGGGAGGCAGTGGAAGGGTTAAGTAAGGGCAAGGCTCCAGGTATGGATGGTTTGGCAAATGAATTTTATAAGGAGAATTGGGACATTATAAAAGGATTGTATGGTAGGTGTGATGAATGGTATGAAAAGGACAGGTGTAATGGGGAGGACATGGGTATGGGGGTAATGGTATTAGGAAGGGAAACATTAGAGAATTATAGACCTTTAGTCCTTATGAATACGGATTATAAAATATATGCTAAAATTTTAGGTAATAGATTAAAAAGGGTGATAGAGGGGGGTGATTGAGGAAGGACAGGGGGATACTGGGAAGGGGTGTGGGGGAGGGACATGAACGTATTAAAGATTTCATAGATAGAGAGGAAGAGGGAGGAATACTTGCACTGGATTGGAAGGGAGCATATGATAGTGTGGAGCGTGAGAGTATGTTTGGAATAATGGAAAGGCAGGGGTTTGGATTGGAAGTGCTGGATTGGGTTAGGGCGTTTATGCAGGGGCAAGTGTGAGGTGCAAATAAATGGTAGGTTGGGAGGGGTGGTTAGGATGGAAAGGGGTCTGGGACAGGGTTGTCCCTGTCGCGATCCTTTTCGCTGCTTACAGGATCCGTTTACAGATTAGTGGGGATGGGAAGGGGTTGGGGGAAGGGATAAGGGGATTAGAAATGTGGTGGGATATGTAGATGACACCACGGTGTTAGTGTGTCACGAGGTGGGACTGGTTAACATAGGAATACACTTAAAGTCTTTCTGTAGGCAACTGGCATGAGGGTTAATGGAGCTAAATCCATATTGTTGGACATAGGCGCTTAGGTGGGGGGCGGGTTGGGTAGCAGGTATGGGTGGAAAATTGTGGACAGGGTGAAAATATGTGGTATTGTTTACACGAGGGACAGGGATGAGGCAAGAGAGGTGAATTCGAGGAATGTAGTTAAAAGTGCGACGGAGCGGTTGAATAGTTGGAGGCGGAAGCTAACGTTGCGGCAGAGGGTCATTGCGGTTAATAACATGATATATAGTAAGATATGGTATATTGCCAACATTTTTTCTTTATTAAGTTGGGATGTTAAAGAATTGGAGAGTAGGGTATTTAAGTTTATTTGGGCACATGGTAGACATTGGCTCAGGAAGGAGATAGTTAGGAAAAGGGTAATTTCAGGAGGTTTGGGTTTAATATGGCTGGAAAGGAGATTGTTGTGTATGTATGTGAACGTTGTGTGGTAAGGAGGGGAGGTTGGGGGGATTGAGGTGAGGCTGGGGTGGAAGGGTGCTGCGGGAAGTAAGGGAGTGGTGGGGTGAGAGGAACTGGGGCAGTGCAGGGGTTGGCTACGGTGCTTGTTGGTTATACGTGAGTCACAAAGGTTGAGTGTTGCAGTTATAATGAGGTTTGGTGCTGGGGAGGAGACGGTGGAAGGGAAGGCGTTTTATCCAGTATATGACTGGAAGGGGATATGGAAGGGGTTCCCGGGGTCTGCAGTTGCCAGCGAGGACCGGGGGCTGATGTTTTGGTTTTTACATGGGGCAGTGGAATCACGGGAGAATTTATTCCGTTTGGATTGGCAAAAGACGGAAATGTCAGAAGTGTGGCTTGCCGGAGTCGGATCTGCATGCAGTATATTTTTGTGAAACTTTGGATGGGGTTCGTAGGTGGATGGGAGGGTGTTAAGGGGTTTGGGTGGGGTATCCCTTTGTTATGGGCTATTTACTTGGCTATGGGTGGGTCGAGACATAGGGATAAAAAGGGGTTACTGTACTGTAGTGTGTGCATGTCGTGGAAATTAAGGGACATGAGTGTTAAGGAAAGGATGGGGGCTGTGGCCCGTATATATCGCACTATGTGCAGGAATCGTTTAATATATGGGAGGGAGTGGGATTCAAGCTTTCAGAGGGTACAGGAAATTGAGTGTGCAGGGTTTATTGGGAGACAGATAAGGTCTTGAAAGGGCTTGACAGAAGCGCTGGTGGGCATTGGGTAGGTGTGGTGGAGTGGCATGGTAGATAGGGGGAGGGGTTTAAACCCTTAGGGGACGGGGACGGATGACATCACAGTTGGGGGACCAGGTGACTGTCTAGATTAATAGTGTGTTGGAAGTGGATGTGTGTGGTTGGGGGTGGGGGTTGGGGTTTTCAAGGGGGGGGGGGTAAGGGGGGTTTCAGGGGTTTGGCCGGTCCTCTGGTGCAGGGGGCATGGAGTGGTTGGTTTGGTGAGGGGTATGACAGTGGTATGGATGTCTTGGACTATACTTTGTACAGAGATCGTAATGAAACAAGGGCGTAGTCTCCGTGGAGTTAAGGAGTCTGGAAACCTTTTTTGGTAGGATTATTTTGTGCTCACGGTAAATTTTTGCAGTCTTCACTGCATAGTTTAGGACTAGTCACTGTTATTGGGACTATTACTTATTTGGGTTTTTTATTTGTTATCTGTGCACACTGTACATTTTATTTGCAGTTAACTGATATCATTAGAACTAGAGCTAATGTTATTGTGAACTTGGTATTGCATTATTTAGTTTTGTTCTTTGTGGACTCTGTATCAAGCAAAAGGGGGGAAGGGGACAGGAGTTCACTGATTGTAATAAATGGTAAGGGTATAGTTTTCTGATATATACATAGCTTATCAAAGGAAATTGCTGTTGTGCAATTTGTACCATGTAATTTTGCACGTTTATGAACTGTAAAATGTATATTTATTTATGTCACTGTAAATTTTATGTGCAGTCGTCAATGAATATTCACTGTATTCCTTAGGACTAGAGGCAATGTTATGGTGGACTGTATTTCATTATTTGGGTTTATGTTTTGTGGACTCTGTATTTATTTAAAAGGGGGAAAGGGACAAGAGTTCACTGGTGGTAGAGGTAAGGCTTTTAGGGTATAGTTTTCTGATATATTCACTGCTTAATAAAAGAATATTGCTGTTGTACAATTTGTAACTTGTATTTTGCATGTTTATGACTTATAAATGTATATTTTTGGAAACTAATAAAATGAAAAAAAAAAAATCCTGATCTGTCAGTTCCACAATTTATGTACTGGTTCAACAGCATTTTCTATAGAAGAATACTTATACTGGGGTGACGTTTCATGAGTAAGACCACAGTGACTGTATTTATGGCTTCCTCCAGTCATTCATTACTGAAGGAAGCCTGCCATAAATTACATGGCCTGCACCAGTGTTGAGAAAAGTGACACCACATTTCTTCTTGTACCCTTACGAAGGTGGCATAATAGTCACTGCCTCCCAAAAAACACCTATTGGTCCCACTGAGTCATTATTGACAACAGAGGGTGCCAGTTTCACATTATCCGGAGATCTCTGCGTAGCGGCATTAAGATCTACGGTGGAGATCTTCTCCGGTAGTCTATCCACGACTACTGCATTAACTTGGGTCTTCTCTCTGCCAAAAAAAGGTGTCATATGACTGGGCTTTTTTATTTGAGAAAGCCAGATAATTTCAAGGTAGTGATATCCCCTTCGTACTTCCATCCCATTAAGGCAACTGCGCTTTATGAAGGTACGCTGAGATCCCTGATCTAACAACGCTGTTACTCTATTGGATTTACACCATTTATCTTTAACTGTCATGTCCAACACAGGTAATGCAACTTCAGCTAAACCATTACGAACGTTAGCTGCAAGTTTTACGTGCGCCACTGTAGTGTCGGGTGATTATCCTTACCATTACTAGGACTATATCCACTCTTACACATCACTACGTGGTGCCTTCCTATTGCATTGGTGACAATTATTCAGTTTGGTCTGGCAATCCCTTACATTATGATTGCCCAAACATCGAATACACCGGTCAAGTTCATCCATCTCTTCACTTTCGCATCCCAAGAATTATAAGTAAAGCAAAGTTTAGAGAGATGGGTTTCATTACAGAAGAGACAATCTCTCCTCTCTTGGCTCGACAGTTTTCCCCCTGGGTTCCCTTACTGGGGTGTTTATTCTTCCTGTCTTGTTGTGATGAACCATTATTACTGGTCCCTGTCATTTATATGTGTCAACATAACCCTTTTAGTGGATGGGTTGTAACTATTACCATTGGGGTAATTTTCCCTTTGTGAAGCTTGACTGATGACTCACCGTCATTATGACCTGTATTCCTAAAGGTAGTGGGCTGGCTAGTTTGCAATTGAACAATTAATTAATGCAAAACCCATCCTTTTCTCCTCCAACCTAAGTAACCCTTGTGGTACTTGTTAGATAACCACTCTATCCTTATAGTTCAGTTTTTTTTTTGTATCATGGCATTCAACACCACTCTGATTCCTCCAAACTATGTTTATTACTCAAGATCTTGAGAGTGCTCTCTATTTAATCCGAAATTGTTGCAAGCCTTTATAGTTGTGATCTGGGGTTTTCAAATTAACCAGCGTAGTTATCAGATCTAATCTACGCTGTGCCGAATTCCATAAGTACTCTCTAACAGACTAACAGCTTCTGTATAAGAGTCGTTTATATTGGGGAAAGCCTGAATGAGAATGAGGGCATCTCCCCCCAATTGTCCTTTTAAATAAATCAACATAACATCTTCAAGATTCTTCCGATCATGTTCCATTGCCTTAAAAATGGAAAATTCCTCCCCGCTGTCTCCTGGCTGGGAAAGACAGCAAATGTACTTCAGGGAGTTTGGAGGGACATTTTATTTACTGTGTAAGACTGGCCCACTACTTATCTACACTCTTTACACTCTCCAAAGCCCTAGTTTAAGGGGAGAATATGTCCTCCACTTCTAATTTGCTCAAACAATGTTTCTATTTCATTATCATCTGTACAATTCTCCATCAACTCCTTTTCATATTTCTTAAACCACAACTTGTAGGACTCATATCTACTATCTAAAATCAAAAAACAATTTTAATTCATTGGGGTCCACTGTATCTTGGTCCATTAACTCCGTGCACTTATTGAGTGTCTTTGTCACATGACCCTTACGAGCTTGTAACGAGGCTTTTTTGCTTTAATATCCATGGGCTTACCGGGTCCAGGAGCTCCATGAGGTTCAGTCATGGTTATAGAATCAATAACCACTGATGGCACAAATTAAGTAAATCCTTTATAAAGGTGATTCTCACCTTACTCTTACAAAATCGTATCCATACCTGTGCTAGCAATTAATTTGGACTAATTACAATCCACCCCACGATTAATTAACTCTGTGTACTCTATACTACTTCCTACAATCAGTCCTTGATTATTAAATAATTAATTCAATAATGATTAATTCACTAATCACATCCGGTTCAGGAAGGACCAACGGGGGATGTGGGGAATTCTGAGATTATCTGTCTATGATTCACCGCCACTTACAAACAAATAATCTCCATGGGAGGTGTCCGCATAATATTTACCACAGTCACTCCCGCGAGGTGTGTGAGAAAACTTGAGTCGCCCTGGTCGCTGAAACGGCTCCCTTCGATGTCACTACCGCCCGCCTCCGGCTGGGTTACAAGTATCTTTGGCAGGTTAAATCACCACCACCAGATGTAAACTTTGCCAGTTGGATTATTGTCACACCCTGCGTCATTATGTACTGAAGTGCGATAAAATTAATGAATTCAGAGACTACTCATTCAGAAATGTTCAAGATATGTCAAAGTATTTTATCCACAGTGGTATATTACAGACCATTCTGGAAAAATACCCTGACTTTGCTCCCTGTAAATAAAGCATTGACACGTGTGTGTGTGTGTGTGTGTATGTACATGTGTGTATGTGTGTATGTATATACATGTATGCGTGTGTATGTGTATATATGTATGTGTATATGTATATGTGTGTGTGTGTGACCCAACAATTAAAATTTGCACCAATAACTCATTACAGTTGTGGCTGGGTGTAGACTAATAGATTGCTCATTGCTTTATAATTTGTTCATGAGTGCAACCATGTACAGACGTAAGTAGACTTAGGTAGACGTAGGTAGACTTACATGATTCATTACCTTGTAACTAGTGAATTAATTACCATTGTACCTTGTTCAGCTATCAAAACTTTGGGGCCCAATCTCTGGACCCTATATATACCTCTGTAATCTGCAAATACCTTTGTAACTTGTCATGATTGTGACCATCTGAGTTCATTACCTTTGTAACTTGCTCAGCTATCAAACTTTGAGGTCCAGTCCCTGGACCCATTATGTACCTCTGTAATCTTTTGACTACCGCCCACAGGATGGGTATGGGGTGCATAATAAAGATATCAAACTAACTTCGATATTCTCACACCTCTAAACCACCACTGCTCTGGACCAGTATAATTAATTGGAATAGATCGCACTAGTACGTACGATACAATAATGGTTGTGGACTGTATATTTTATGATTGGACTGATTAGAAAGAAAGAGAAGAGAGTACACAATTATAGAACCATCACTCACCCAGTATCATTGATGGTCGCTGGAGATCATTATCATTCTCACCGCAGATGACACCCGAATCTGTATGACAGTGTCCACCGTTGAAGACACTGCAAGACTCCAAGCAGACATAAACCAAATCTTTAAATGGGCTGCAGAAAACAATATGAAGTTCAATGATGAGAAATTTCAATTACTCAGATACGGAAAACGTGAAGAAATTGAAATCTCATCGGAGTACAAAACTAATTCCAACCACACAATAGAGCGAAAAACTAATGTCAAAGACCTGGGAGTGTTCATGTCAGAGGATCTCACCTTCAAGGACCATAACAATGTAGCAATTGCATCTGCTCGAAAAATGACAGGATGGATAATGAGAACCTTCAAAACCAGGGATGCCAAGCCCATGTTGACACTTTACAGATCGCTTGTTCTATCTAGGCTGGAATATTGCTGCACACTAACTGCACCTTTCAAGGCGGGTGAAATTGCTGACCTTGAAAATGTGCAGAGAACCTTCACGACGCATAAGTGCGATAAACCACCTCAACTACTGGGAACGCTTGAAGTTCCTAAACCTGTACTCTCTAGAACGCAGGCGGGAGAGATACATTATTATATACACATGGAAAATTCTCGAGGGCTTAGTACCAAACTTGCACACAAAAATCACTCCCTACGAAAGCAAAAGACTCAGCAGGCGATGTAACATTCCCCAATGAAGAGCAGGGTGCCACTAGCACGTTGAGGGACAACACAATAAGTGTGAGGGCCCAAGATTGTTCAACTGCCTCCCAGCATACATCAGGGATTACCAACAAGCCCCTGGCTGTCTTCAAGCAGGCACTGGACAGGCACCTCAATTCGGTACCTGATCAGCCGGGCTGTGGTTCGTACGTTGGACTGCGTGCGGCAAGCAGTAACAGCCTGGTTGATCAGGCTCTGGTCCAACAAGAGGCCTGGTCACGGACCGGGCCGCGGGGACGTTGACCCCTGGAATTCTCTCCAGGTAGACTCCAGGTAGACTTACATTATCCTAACTGTAGAAACTTGTTTGGATTGGCCTCTTGTAAGTTGCACTCTGGGCAAGCACTTTGACACCGACACTCTGAGACACTTCTCTCAGACTTACAAGTGGCTATGGTACAAATTTCTAGCTAATTGCAGTAAGGGGAACCCCACACTGCCTACACAATACTAGAAGGGAGATTACTTACTTGGAAAAAAGGGTGGCTATGTGTCCTGGTCTTCCTTATATATAACCCCTCCTAACACCATGTGCATTGAAGAAACTTTGTCTGCAAAAGATGGTGAAATTAGTGTCCTGTCTGCCCTCAGAGTCCCCTGGTTCCTTGGGAAGTCCTTGAGCAATATATACAGTAAGTAACACTAGCTTCCAGACTTGAACTTAGGAGCGACACTGTTACATACCAACACAAAGTCGTCCGTCCCCTAAGACCCACAGATAACTCACTAACGTTTCCCCAGAAAACTGGCCAGATACTGAGAAAGAAAGCCTGGTCTTACTGTGACAGGGTCTGGATGGAGGCAGATGTCCACGGTACTTGGGATCTCCTCCGTGGCCCCAGGACAGATGTTGGGTCACGTGGGGTGTGCTGCCTAATCTCAGCACGTCTTGTTCGTGTGGAGTCTGGTCTGGTAAGGAGGAACTGGGGCTCTTTCCCGCCTAGATTCAAGTGTAGAGCTGCCAGTTCTCGTTAGCTAACATAATCCAATGCCTGTCTATTCAGGCCTATAACTACCTATATTAGGTTGCTAAACTACACTATTAATACCTAACGTTGCCTTAATAATCCTACTATTAGTTTCTATCTGTACAAACTTGCCTAGGTGTTCCTAGGTGGATAAATCTATCAATTAAAATATACACAATAGTCACCTTCAAAACGGGTGTGTAGTTGTTTTGGTTGGGAGTGTGGGTTTATAAACTCCGGGCCGATCCACGGTATGTAAGGCTCCTAACGGCTCACTTACCCTGTGGAACTTTTAGTGACTAAAAAAGTTTCCACATCCTCCAGGACAAGGTAGACGATAAGTCTACGTCAAGTTCACCTTCCGTAAGCCCTTACGGCGGGCCCTGGACACGAAGTGCTGTCCGGCCACTCTCGTCGAGCCGACTCTGGTTTAACTCCGACTGTCCAGTTTCCGCCGTGTGGATTGCTGGGTGTGTAAACTTATGGGTTCCGGTGATCTTAACACCCTCCCTTTAACTTTAATGTCTTTCACATGTCTAGCCTTGTCTGAGCAGCTTGATACTTTCCCACCCAGTGGCCTATATACCCGTAGCCCTTCTTCCCACTGATACGAGGTTCCCTGGGTTTAATGACAATCTATCTCCCTCTTTGGTACCCCATAAAAGCGTCTCCCCAAGGTGGCTAAGTGTTCGTCACTTCCTACTTGGTTTGGCTTTCCGCGGTTCGTCGTGTACACTAACATTCATTATCACTACTCCCCAGCTATCGTGGTGTCAGCTTTCCCCTCCCTGGCGTTGCGGGAATTCATTGGGATTCTGCCACCGATGATATATCCTACTGGGGATCTGTATAAACCAATTCCTTCTTAACAGTCCGTGGTGTGGACGGGAAGTCATCAAGATAGTTGGCTCCACCAGGATACCTACATTTCTGACTGTGTCAGTGGTAGTGTCCTGGTCTGCCAGCTTACACCAAGGTCTTTCAATCGCGGTTGCTGCTGCAAACCTCTGGTCGTAATAACCGCAGGTAACGTATTTACTACCAAAGCTGTAATATTTCTGCGATGTCCACCCAGTTTAACAGTGACATCCACAACATCATAAGACTGGGTGGGCCCTGACTTATAGCACCTCCCAATGTCGCATTAAATTTGTCGGTGGCCTTCAACTTTAACCTAGCCACCAACTTCTCTGTTATCATGGACACTTGTGCCCCTGGAGTCGAAGAATAATCGGGTTGTTTCGGTTCTGTTCCCGTTCACAACCCCTGCCATGACTGTAGGTGGGGCAGCAGCTCTGTGCTTCTCACTCAGATTAGAGACTTTGCCCATACTAATCACGCTGGCTACCACTTCAGGCTCGGGCTCGCCTTCTATCTCTACTGGAGAAACGTCCCTACCCAGCCTGGGGTTCCCTAAATTGTTGTGACATAGTGCAGTATGGTGCTTACCTTTCCGGCAATTATAGCACTCTGAAAGATGTGACCGGCAATCTTCTGCCTCATTTATTCCCACAACACCTTAAGCATAGCTGCAACTCCTTTAGTCTCTGCCGCCTACGCCAGTGTTGCATACCGAGAGCAACTCGTGCTAGTGTGTTCACCTTCGCAGAACACACATGTCTTAGTGGTTTCCCCCTTGGTTGAGGACCTGTCTTGGGCAATAAGGTGCCGATCCTGGCAGGGGGGTGCTTTAGTTCTATCTCTCGAGTTTTCTGAGTAACTAACTGTTTGTTTATGTGATGATGGTGGTGACCTTTCTCTCTCACCAATACTCAGGTGAATCACGATATCGCTCAACCCCTCAACAATCTGTTGTATTGTGAACCGGTTAGTCCCATACTTCAAGTGTAACTCATGTACTGTGGTGCTAGCTAGTTTCCTCTGAATTGTCTGACTGACCATCCATTCCGTCCGCCCCAATCATGTAAATCTCTAAGACTGTTTGTCAGACTCGTGACTTCGATTTTGAACTTCTCTAGCTCTGATGGTCATGACGGCAAGCCTCAAGATCGGACAATCGATAAAAATATAGCTATCATTATCTCCTCTGTGTTGCCATACGTATTCTTTAGTTGATCCTTGGCATGTTGATAATTAATGTCAGTGGTTTGGTAATGCCGGACCAAGTCCAGGGCTTTACCCTGAGCTGTGAACGTAAGTACTGTAGTTTGGTGGCATCTGACAAATCATCCCTGTCATCTATCTGTGATTTAAACTGATTCAGAAAGCAATGTCTCTGTCAAAGTTCCATCAAATGTTGGTAAATTTAATGTAGGTAATCTGGGTAACACTCTAAGGGGACTGTGCTGACGTGTGTGCCCTGTACTTTTTGTTGACCTTGCTGTATTAGCCTTCAATACTTTCTTTAACTTTTTGCAAGTCCCCTCTGTTAGACCTTCGGCCCTCTGATCATCGCATTCCTCCCTAGCTGTCTCGACAACATCGTCAGGTTCCTCTGTCTCATAGGCTTCTGTCTCGTAACGAAGATGAACTGCTCCAATGCCTTTAGCCTTCCCTCTAAAAGCTCTAAACACCTTTCTAGACCCTCAAAACCCTGCATCTGGGTTTTCCTGACAACCGGTCTTACATGCCCTGGTTAGTCGGCCTTGTGGGCTCATAGACCGCTTTAGCTGGCTTAGAGGTGGGGTGGGGTGCTCCTGATTCTCCCCCATCATAGTTGTGGTTTGGTTAAGTTTGTCCTTTAATTTATACCTTGCCCACCCCACAGTACAACACGGTATTAGGTGAGAATAAGTGTTTTAAACCCCTCAACAAGCTTGTGGCTTTACTTTACAACTGTTGACTTGACTCTATTAAATATGCACTGCTAGTCCTCAAACCCAACTAAAATGTATATTTTGTTATAAAAGCTTAACCCTACAACCACCCAATTTGTTACGGGCGGGGCTACCTCACAAATTAAATGAGTCAAATAAAAATTATGAATAATGTTGTGTAATTAGCTTTGGCTTAACTAAGCCTAGACAATTTGTAGTTAGCTGGTGAAGGTAACCCCTACCCTAACTTATCACTGTTGAAATTAGTGTGCAACTAGCCTGAATCTAGCTCAAGGTAAATAATAGCTAGGTTAAACTGACCTAGCTGTTATAACTGTTATATTTTGGGCCAAGAGGCCTACCTAACTGTGGCTGCCTGCAATTCACTGTAAGTAATTAAATATCCCAAGTTACCTAACCTGGCACTTGTAATCACTGTAAATAACTAAACTCCCTTGACTAGCCTACTTGGCCTGCCTGTAGATTATTTAAATAATAACTTCTGATTATTGCTTAACCTAGCCTGGTAAGTCTTTGGGCCTAGGTGTGAAAACTAACCTAGCTTCGAAAATATGGTACATTAACTGTGGCCTAGAAAAATTAAGACTAATTGTTTGCTAAACTAGCTATTCCACATCTGGGTTACGAAGGACCATGAAGAAACTTGTTTGGATTGGCCTCTTGTAAATTGCACTCTGGGCAACACTGTTGACACCCACACTCTGGAGACACTTCTCTCAAAAACTTACAAGTGGCTATGGTACAAATTTCTAGCTAATTGCAGTAAGGGGAACCCCCCACTGCTTACACAATACTAGAAGGGAGATTACTTACTTGGAAAAAGGGTGGCTATTTCCTGGTCTTCCTTATATATAACCCCTCCTAAACACCATGTGCAGTGAAAGAAACTTTGTCTGCAAAGATGGTGAATTGGGGTCCTGTCTGCACCTCAGAGTCCCTGGTTCCTTGGGAAGGGCCTTGAGCAAATATACAGTAAAAACACTAAACTTCCAGACGAACTTAGGAGCGGGGGGTGTTTCCAACACAAAGTCGTCCGTCCGCCTAAACCCCCCCGATAACTTTTCTAACTTTCCCCCCCAACGGCCAGTCGGGGAAACCCGTCTTCTTTTCGGGGTTTTGGTGGGGCAAAGTCCACGGTACTTGGGTTTTCCCCTTTTGGGCCCCGGACAGATGTTGGGTCACGTGGGGTGTGCTGCCCCAAACTCGCCGACTTGTCCCCTGTGGAGTCTGGTCTGGTAAAGGGGGAACTGGGGCTCTTTCCCCCCCGATTCAAATTTAGGGCGGTTTTTTGTTTTTCTAACATAATCCAATGCCTGTCCCATTAGGCCCCTAACTACCTATATTAGGGGCTAGAGCTACACTATTAATACCCCGTTGCCTTAATAATCCTACTTTAGTTTCTATCTGTACAAACTTGCCTAGGTGTTCCCAGGTGGATAAATCTATCAATTAAAATATACAATAGTCACCTTAAAAGCTGGGTGTGTATTTTTTGGTTGGGGGGGTTTTAAAACTCCGAGGGGGATCCCCCCGGGATGAAGGCCAACGGGTCCTTACCCTGTGGAATTTTTTTGACTAAAAAATTTCCACTAACCCTACTGGCCAGCGGTTGCTAAGATAAGAAAATCATGGTGGGGAAGAAGCAGCATTCTTATTAATTTTTTTTGGCGGATCCGTGGCTTGCTCAGTGAGATTATTCTTCCGGGAAAATGATGTTGGGGGGGGTGTCTCGATATAGATGTATTTTCTTTTGACACCTCTACAGTTCTAGACAGAATTTGGGGCAAAATAGGGCATTAAAAAAGGGGAAAAGTGTATATAATAATTTTTCCCCCTGCGTTCTAAAAGAAAGGGTTTTGGGAAATTCGCGTTCCCAGTAGTTGAGGGGTTTTTTTGCACTTTCGGCGTGAAAGGTTCTCTGCACATTTTCAAGGTCACAATTTCACCCCCCTTAAACAATGGCACTTTCCCGCCTAGATAGAAAACCAAAAGGGCCGGGGGTTTGGGATCCCGGGGGGAAGGTTCTAATCCATCCTGTCATTTTTCCCAAAGCTTCTACATTGTTATGTCCTTGAATGAGATCCTGACATGATCACCCCCTTTGACATTAGTTTTTCGCTCTATTGTGTGGTTGGAATTAGTTTTGACTCCGATGAGATTTTTAATTTCTTCACGTTTTCCGTATCTGAGTAATTGAAATTTCTCATCATTGAACTTCATATTGTTTTCGGCCATTTAAAGATTTGGTTTATGTCTGCTTGGAGTCTGCAGTGTCTTCAACGGTGGACACTGTCATACAGATTCGGGTGTCATCTGCAAAGGAAGACAAGCACTGTGGCTTTATCCCTGTCAATGTCTGATATGAGGATGAGGAATAGGATAGGAGCAAGTACTGTGCCTTGTGGAACAAGCTTTTCACAGTAACTGCCTCAGACTTTACTCTGTTGACTACTACTTTTGTGTTCTACATTTTGGGGAAATTATAGATCCATCTACCAACTTTTCCTGTTATTCCTTTATCACGCATTTTGTGTGCTATTACACCATGGTCAACTTGTCAAAGGCTTTTGCAAAATCTGTATATAACATCTGCATTCTGTTTATCTTCAGAGCATCCGGGACCTTGTCGTAGTGGTCCAGTAGTTGGGACAGACAGGAGCGGCCGCTCTAAACCCATGCTGTCCTGGGTTGTGCAATTGATGGGTATCAAGATGGGTGCGATTTGTTTTTTAGAACCCTTTCAAAGATTTTAGATAGGGACGTTAGCGCAATTGGTCTGTAGTTCTTTGTATTGCTTTACTGCCCTTTGTGGAGCTGGGCATGTCGTTGTTTTTAGTAGCTTTGGGGCGATCCCAGTGTCCATGCTCCTCTCCAGGATTTAAAAGCATGTGATAGGGCTTGCAGTTCTTGATGAACACGGAGTTCCATGAGTCTTTGCCTGAGCGAGTGCATAGGCAGCATTTATTCCTTTTCGAAATCATTTGGGTCATGGTGATGTCGAAAGGCATGGGCCCGTCAAGTTCTGTGGCACTCATAAAAAATCATTTAGGTTTTTGATTTTCGTCTGGTAAGTGGCTCGCTAAAGACTGAGCTACTGGGTTTGAACTCACTCATTTCCTTGCTGTCATCTTCAGGACCCATCCGTTTAAGTAGGGCCCAATACTGGTTGTTGTTCTCGACTTTGATTTTGCATAGGAAAAGAAATACTTAGGGGTTTTTTTCAATTTCATTTATGGCTTTTAGTTCTTCCGTGTCTCTGATTCCGAAGATTCCTTAAGTTTTAATTGATGTTTGTATTTCTCTGATAGTGTCTCCCTACGTATTTCAGAATATTGGCCCCGTAGCCGCCCCTTATTCTTTGCCTTCGCCTGTATAGGAGCGCCTCTCTTTCTAGTTTGCAACTTTCTCCTTTCCTTAAGGGAATTTGCCTTGAGCAAACCTCAAGTACCCAGAGTTAATTTGTTCTAGACATAGGTTGGGATCCGTGATGCTTAGGCAATCTTCCCCGTTTATATCATTTAGGACTTGGTTTACTTGGTCCCACCTTATGTTTTTGTTATTGAAGTTGAATTTGGAGAAAGCTCCTCACGGCTGATCACATTTTGTTGATCTGGGGCTCCCGCATGCATGTCTGGACCTCTATTATGTTGTGATCTGAGTATATTGTGTTTGATATAATGACAATTCGTATCAGATCATCATTGTTGGTGAAGATGAGGTCCAGCGTATTCTCTAACCTTGTGGGCTCTACTATTTGCTGGTGCAGAGATTTAAAAGTTCATGCATATGTGAATTTACATCTGAGCTGCCTCCTGGTGTTATCTCTGCTACCACATTGTTTGCAATGTTCCTCCATTTTAGGTGCCTGAGGTTGAAATCCCCAGTAGCAAGATGTTGGGGGCAGGAGCTGGAAGATTTTCCAGACAGTGGTCAATTTTCAGAAGCTGTTCCTGGAATTGTTGGGACGTTGCATCCGGGGGCTTGTAGACAACCACGATGACCAGGTCTGTGGGTACCTATTGTGGCTGTGACATGTCTATGGGCACATGTCTGTAGCTGTGATGGGTCTGTGAAGACTTGCTAGCGGTTATGGATATGTCTATGAGGATCTCTGCCTATGGTGTCTATTAATATAGACCAGTACCTATGAGGTTGTTTGAGGAGGTAGGCATATGGGTGTGCCTATAGCTTGGGAAAGATGCTACCCAAGCGAAGGGTCTTAAGAAGGCTTGCCCCAATCATCTTATTCTTCATCTTGCTTAAGATCTACAGCATCACTGAGGTTGGAGATGACCCTCTGGATAATGATAATGAGATGTTGGGATATGCTCCTTCTTGGGACATCTTGGATAAGGATGCTCCTCTTTTATCCTTCAAAGATTTGCTACGAAATCCGTATATCATCCAGTCAACCATAGTGAAAAACAGCTGTTTGTATTGGAAGTAGAAAAACTAGAAAACTAAACCCAGTACAGTGATCATAAGTGCCTAAAACCCCAGGTGGTAAACCAGGGTGAGGTTAACCAGGGTGCCTGAAGTAAACAGGGTGCCAGAGGTAAACCAAGGTGCCAGTGATACGGCCGTCCATCATAGTAGGAACTGCCAGAAGCACCGGATTTTTCTCCAACACGCAAGTTATACTTTTTGTATCATACTGATCATTATTACTCTGTTTAGTCATCTTCCAGTGGTCTGTCTCGCGTAACCCAAAATAATCCCTACAGGATCCATTAAATAAGTGATACTGGATTTCGTCAGATCCAAGAAATAAGGGAACCAATGACCGGATTCAAAACTGGTATCCTCGACCGGATTCAATAAGCGGACGGGGTTTTAGGTGGCCTTATCAAACACCCAAACAATAACAATAACTTAAAGTGGTAAGATTGTCCCAAACACTTACACATGCAAATAAAATAGATACGATACAAATATATGGATCACCACTTCAGGGAAGCTATTAGTAGAATATACAGTAAAACAACTAACAAAATCAATCATGAAAACCTGTGTATTGTGCAACCAAACAAACAAACGTTCCACTGGATGGATTACATGCAACTTCTGTGGTAAATAGAGCCACGCCCCTTGTGTAGGCATTCAGGAATCAACTACACGAAATATCAAACAAGGGAAGTGTTTTTGGGTATGCCCAAATGAGACAGAACTGTGGAATAAAATCACATTGATGTTAAAAGATGACAACATCAAAATGGCCTTCATAAAAAACATGACAGCTTTCTATAACAGTTGGGAAAGTAAAAATCTGGGCCAGATGGTGCTATCGCCCCAGGTACAGATGTTGCCCAGGTAGACAGTAACTGTTTCCAGTGGAGAAACAGGTGTAGACAAGGACACACAAAAACCACCACCCAAGACGACGGGACAGCAACAACACCAATCATGACTGAATCTCCCTCAAACCACACTGCCTTCAAAGAATTTGACCCATCTGAAATGATCTCAGGTATGACAAATGATCCTGTCACTCTTAAGTCATACATCACCAACCTAACTGAGGAAAACATGAATCTTCGTACAACACTATCTAAGCATGAAACTAAGTTAGCCCACCTTGAAAACAAGATCCTAAGCTTTGAGCAGAAGTTTACATCAGCTGGAATGGCTGATTTTGGAAAGACCCTCCAATCAGTCATAGCCAGCCATACTGAACAAATAACATCCCTAAACACGAAGGTTGAAGATGCTGTCAAGGACTGGAAGACCAACATGGATACCCAGCTGACTGACTATTTTTCTAACCAAGAAGATAAAAATGAGCAAGATAAGTTATCCAACGCGGTAATAATTAGCAGTGCACTCTTTCCAAGTGGCATAAACCATACCAACTGCAAAGATGCTGCTCTTCAGACCATAAAAGACCACTTAAATTTAGTAGTACCAGCATCTGAAATAACAGAATCACGATTACTTGGCACACAAGGTAGAAAAAAGAGTGTTATGCTTAGATTTCACACGATAGACAGTAAAACCGATCTTATTAAAACATCAATTAGTGCAAAAAAAGATCTTTATGTAAACGAGTGTCTCACAAAAAACGTCAGAACCTCCTATACAGAGTAAGAAAGCTTAAACGTGAGAATAATGACAAAATCCACCAGTGCTTCACCCGAAAAGGGGAAAATCCTAGTTAAGAAAACAAATGTAGGCCGTGTTTACTATATCACGAATGAAAATGAACTGTCCACATTCCTTCGAGATGCTAACCTTACAGAGACTGAATAATATCAATGACCTAATCCTTAGTCTGCGTTAGTGCAACAGTTGTATTAGTAACTGCAACCTCACAATCTTATATTTCTCACAAAACTGATTGTATATTAATGTAATTAACTTCAAAATTGTATATTAATGTAATTAACTTCATATTTGTTCTAATAATCTGCTACCTCACTATATTAAATTTCCCACTAAATATAATTGTACAACCTATTTTTTACTATATATATATATATATATATATTTCTTTTAACTTATCTGTAACCATTTACTTTTATTTTTTATTTTTAATATATATCTATCATTACCATTTCCCAACCCTAACTATTTACAATATTAGTAATTACTTTTTACTTGAAATATAATTACAACCTTTTCACTATTGTTTTTCTTTTATATTCTTATAATCAAACAACTACCTCATTGTGTATGTGACTTACTTTATATTTCCTTTATAAGCAACTACCTGATAAGTGCAATCATTTACTTATATTTTATAAATACCTTTTACCATTAGCCAACTTCAGTCACTTTATTAACTTCAATTTAATCAAAACTACTTTTAATATTATCCAAATCTGTTTTAACTATTAGTTCAATAGCTCCTTGCATTCATGACCTCTTATTGCATTTCATATACTAAAAGTTTCAACCAGTGCAATATTGAATCAAAATTTATTTTTCCATACCAATTTAATACTAGTCATTGAAGTTATTCTAACCATTCATTAGACAGTTAAATTAGTATATCATTAACATTATTCAAATATCCTATATCACTGTAAAAATTCCTGTAAACACTTGCACATAATTGTTTTAATCCATTAGCAAGTAAGACTTTAATCTAATACCATATCATTAAGTTTAGCATAATCTATTGTTCTCCAAGTCTAGTTATAGAATCACATTAATCCTATGATTACAGGCATTGATCCTGATATCAACCTATTATTAAATGACTTACATGATTCCAACAGCAACTGTAACTATTACACAGCTGATCAAGCAAAGACATTACTCAGAGCCAACAATAACTAAACTATCTTCAATTACAATGTTAGATCTTTGAGCAAACATTATGATGACCTCACAGCACTACTCCAATCCCTACAGTCCAATATGTCAATCATCACACTCACTGAGACCTGGCTAAAGCCTGATACTACAGATGTCTATGCCATCCCAGGTTACACAGCCATTCACAACTGTAGGACAGACCAGCGAGGGGTGGAACAGCAATATATTATACAGATCAACTGAATGTATCAAAACTCTTGCACAAGGGATGAACATGGAGAATATATTATAGCTAAATTTAAATCAAAAGACCTGCAAAAACCCTCACAGTGATAAACATCTACAGATTACCACAGTCAAACATCCACCACTTTAGTGAAAAAAACTAGGAAATCCCTGATAATTCGTATTCAAAAAGCCTTGTAACAAGATTATTTGCTGCTCACAGGAATTTCAACATAAATCTCCTACATGACCAAGGACCCCAGGTAACTGAATTCACAAACACTATGAGCAACTGCTTATTACTACCAACAATATCAAAACCTACAAGAATCTCCGATAATAGTACCTCGTTACTAGACCACATATGAACTAACACAATATCCCTCTAAAATCAGGCATAATCACAGAAAACACCACAGACCACTACCCTACCTTTCTCATAACTAACCTAGGCATTTTGCCCCAAGAAATTGCAAAAGTTACCTTCAGACTACATAATGAGTCAGCTGTTAATAATTTTATATCAGCTATGACGAACATTGACTGGCTTAATGAATTAGAATCACATTCAGATACTAATGAATGCATCAAGAACTTTCTTAAAAAAACACACAACCTCTATAACAGACATTGCCCGAAAAAACTAAACAGATCACAGCTAAGAGACTTAACAATCCCTGGCTAACACCCAGCATCCTTAAATCCATAAACAAGAGGCACCAATATGAAAAACAATATAGAAGGGGTCTAATAACCAGAGAACAATCCAAACGCTACTCATCAATCCTTACTAGCCTGATAAGAAGGTCCAAAAAATTGTATTATGAGAACAGACTCCAGACCGTAAAAGGTGATATGAAAAAGACCTGGAAAACCCTATCTACAATTCTAGGAAATAAAAAGATATCCACGAACAATACCATCAAATTATCAAAACAGACGAACCCTACTCTCACCAACTGAGACAGCAAACAGACTTAATGTTTTCTTCTCCACCATAGGAAAGAATCTAGCGAGTAAAATCCCAAGCTCGAACACTCGTCCAACAGACTACCTCACCAACATCTACCCTAATACACTATTCCTAGCTCCTACCAACTCATTTGAAGTCTCGCTCATAATCAACACCCTTAAAAACAAAGCAGGAGACATAAACAGCTTACCACCCTTTATGTACAAAAAAGCTTCACACGTACTGTCACCAATTATAGCAGCATTATTCAATAAATCCATTGAATCTTCTACCTTCCCATCAATTCTCAAAATAGCTAGGGTCACCCCGATCCACAAAGGAGGTGACCAAACTGACTTGAACAATTATAGACCTATCTCAAATTTACCACTGCTTTCTAAAATCTTCGAAAAATTAATTCATAAACAGATCTATTCCTACCTCGTCTCACACAATGTACTAAACCCCTGTCAATTTTGATTCAGGACCAACAAGAGCAAAAACGATGCTATAACACACATGTTAGAGTTAATATACACCGCACTTGAGAAGAAAGAAGTTCCGCTGGGAATCTTCATAGACCTACGCAAAGCATTTGATACAGTCGACCATGATTTATTGCTCACAAAATTAGCGCACTACGGTATTAGGGGGCACCCCCTCAACTACCTAAAGTCGTACCTTAGGAACAGAAGCCAGTACGTGTACACAAATGGAGAGAACTCTTCCACACAACAAATTACAGTCGGTGTCCCTCAAGGTAGTGTCCTGGGGCCACTCCTATTCCTCATTTACATAAACGACCTACCGAATGCATCACAACTACTCAAACCCATTTTGTTTGCAGATGACACAACATATGTCTTCTCTCACCCAAATCCAGTCATACTAGCCAACACAGTTAATGCCGAATTACAGAAAATATCAACATGGATGACGACAAATAAGCTTACTCTCAATACGGACAAGACCTACTTCATTCAGTTTGGAAACAAAGCTACAAATGTTCCACTTAACATAACGCTAAATGGTTCACCCATCACAAGACTCACAGAGGGAAAATTCCTAGGAATCCACCTTGACAGTAGTCTTAAATTCCAAACACACATACAACAAATTTTCAAGAAAATCTCAAGGACAGTAGGTATATTATCTAAGATACGCTATTATGTGCCACAACCAGCTCTCATTGCACTATATCATTCTCTTATCTACCCTTATCTCACCTATGGAATCTGTGCATGGGGCTCAACAACATTAAATCACCTTAGACCACTCATAACCCAGCAAAAGGCTGCAGTCAGAATGATAACAAATTCCCACTCTAGACAGCATACTCCACCTATTTTCAGAACCTTAAAACTACTCACAATAAAAAATATTCATACCTATTCATGTGCCTTCTACATACATAAAACTCTACATGCTAATATCAACCCTCAGCTCAAAATTCTCCTCAACAACTTTAATAGGTCCCACGACCATGACACAAGACACAGATCACTATTTGACATACCCCGAGTCCATACTAACCAATGTAAAAATTCTATGCACATAAAGGGCCCAAGAATCTGGAATTCATTACCAGTAAATATTAAGTTAACCTTGTCGGAAAATCAATTCAAGACTCTTCTCAAAATCACCTACTCACCCTATTCTAAATACTCATACTGTAACAAACTTTCAAACCCAATATTATTTTACTTAAGATAATCTCAATTTGATATGTTCATCCTCCTTAACACTTGTTGCAATTTCATATCATCTTATTGTCATTTAAAATCTTATAGTATCATCATTTTCTTAATTTGAAATAAAATATATAACTAGAAGAAACTCAATAAATTTTTCTAGTATTGTTATTATACTAGTATAGCATCAACATACTGTAACTTGAAATAAAATATACAACTAGACTAAACTCAACCAATTTCTCTTGTATTGTCTTTTAATAGTATGTATAATCAAATTATAATTTAAAATAATACAGAACTAGAATAAACTCAATCAATTTATTTAGCATTAAGTACTTAGTGAATAAGTCTTTAGAATAAACTGCCCCTAATGCCATGGCATGCCAGTGGCTCTCCTTGCATTACAGTTTTATAATTGTAACTACCAATAACAGTGTACACTTGTAACATGCATCGAAATAAAAATATTATTATTATTATTACAAACTAGCAATACCATGATAGATAGTAAACAGGGGATTGCCCCGGGAAATACTGAAGATAAATTACCAGAAACGAATATCCACTAGGACTTTTTATTGACTTAAGGAAAGCTTTTGACACAGTAAACCACGGCATCCTACTCCACAAACTTGACCACTATGGAATAAGAGGTCATGCACTAGCATACCTCAAATCCTACCTCACTAATAGGTACCAGTATGTCACTATTAAAGACACATCCTCCACGACACTACCACTAGACACCGGCGTACCGCAGGGAAGTGTCCTTGGTCCCCTGCTCTTCCTCTTATACATCAATGATCTTCCCAATGTATCACAACACCTGAAACCAATACTCTTTGCTGACGACACAACTTATGTCATCTCCCACACAAACCTTGCCACGCTTAATACCATTGTTAACGACGAATTAATAAAAATATCAACATGGATGACAGCCAATAAACTTACACTCAACACTGATAAGACCTTCTATATTATGTTTGGCAACAGAACAGATGATCCACAATTAAACATTAAGATCAACTCTACACCTATTGCTAGACATAACGAGGGCAAGTTCCTGGGCCTTCACCTTGACAGCAGCCTGAAATTCAGCACCCATATCCAACACATAACAAAGAAAGTGTCCAAAACTGTGGGATCCTCTTTAAGATACGGTATTATGTACCACAATCAGCCCTACTCACACTATACTACTCACTCATCTATCCCTACCTCACATATGCCATTTGTGCATGGGGATCAACAGCAATTACCCACCTAAAGCCAATAATAACCCAACAAAAAGCCGCAGTAAGAATTATCACACAATCCAACACTAGGCAGCACACCCCCCCACTCTTCAAAGACCTAAACCTACTCACTGTCCAGAACATCCATACTTACTACTCTGCTATCTACATTTATAGAACCAAAAATTTCAACTTTAACCCTGAGCTAAAACACTTTCTTGACAGTTGTGACAGGACCCATAGACATAATACCAGACATAAACATCTCTTTGACATTCCCCGTGTCCGACTAAATCTATACAAAAATTCAATGCGCATAAAAGGGCCTAAAATCTGGAACTCCCTGCCTGAAAACTCTAGAACTGCAGACACAACCTCCATTTTCAAAAGCACCGTTAAAAAACATCTTATCTCACTTACGCACCCAACCGGTAGTTAACCATACAACAACTACTTTATCTTGCACATATCCACAGCAAAATACACTTATTGATATCTGTGATTCTCCTTAATTTGCACATTACTAACCACAGCAAAATACACTTATTGATATCTGTGATTCCCCTTAATTTGCACAGTTCTAACCAAAATTCTAATACAACTATTGCTTCATAATACTTAAGCTAGTCATAAGTTTGCCTAAGATACTCCAATATAGAAACTATATTATGCCAATATATCACCTTTATCATTAATATATAAACTAATTGCTAACTTCTTATACTAATTGTTAAATTCTCAATGTTTAAATTCCAGTACCTAAATTTTGTAAACCTAACCTAACCTTACAATCTGTATATTCATTGTATAGCTATTGAGTAAGACCTATCATAAGACTGCCTGAAAAGCCTAGGCATACCTAGGCTTATTATTGGCCATCTTGTAATACCAACTTTAATGTATAACTATAAGTACCCCCCACCTTGTATTACACGAAATAAAGAATTTGAATTTGAATTTGAATTTGAATTTGAATGAAGGCTCCAGTGTTAGCGCTAGTGCTGAAGACATAAACGAGACAGGAACACACGGACCAATAGGGAATACAATGAGGAACACAGTCACAAAAAACAAGGGCAAACGGAAACCAGGCCTATGTGAATATTGTGCACTTAGTATCTGCAGGCATGGAATATCTGGGAAATCAGATGGGACATGCAATTATGATCACCCCAGAAAAGGCCGTGCCCATATGAAAACAGGAAAATGCAACCTCCCATCCTGTAAGCTTTTCCACCCTGAAATGTGCCACTCATCAGTTCAGGAAAGACAGTGCTATAACTTATATTGCCAGGCATACCACCTAAAGGGTACAAGACGACATAGAACATCCAGACCATGGTACATAATGGGTCCAGGGACTGGACCCCAAAGTTTTGATAGCTGAGCAAGTTACAAAGGTAATGAACTAACGAGCTACAAAGGTAATGAACTCAGAAGTTACAAAGGTAATGAAACATGTAAGTAAATTTACTTACTTACGTTTATACATGGTTACAATCATGAACAAATTATAAAGCAATGAACAATTCACTAGTTTACACCCGGTCACAACTGTAATGAGTTCTTGGTGCAAATTTTATTGTTGGGTCACACACACACACATATACATACACACTTACATATACACATACACATACACACTGTGGAAGAGGTGCAAAGACGCACACACACACACACTTGAAATAGTCGGGGTGTAGTAGACCATACAGCTGTTCTTGTATTAGCAATTATATTTTTATCAGTTATATAGGAAGTAGTATTCTTTTTAGATTTTGTAGCTAAGTAAGGTAGGAAGAAAATTCAAAGACGTGGGCGGAGCGCAGGCGCGGTGAGTCAGAGGTAAACAAACACACGCACACACACAATGAGGACAGGCGCACACACACACGTACACACACACACTCAGTGAGGCCTATAGCATCCTGACCAGTAACCCACTAACCATTTCCCTCCATACCCTGTAATCCTCCCACGCACACACACACACACACAGGGTGTGAAGTCACGTGCGTCTCGAGCTCCGATAATTTGGGTCTTTTCGAGTGGTCCCAGAGGGAATCCGAGTGAAGCAAATAGGCGTGGACACAGGCCAAAGTATCGTAATCATTTAAAACCAAAAAGCAGGGAAATTCGAGTGATCACAGAGTGGAAAATCTCAGCAAAAAGTGTAAAGCGTAAGAGTGTTGAAGCCGAGTGAGGGAAGGAGGCGGCTTGTGAGATAGGCCTAACGAGGGTTGCCACACAGAAGAAAGTGGTGGCTATATTGCCGTGGACTAAGCATAGTGGTGACTATATGTAGTAGAGATAATCAAATAAGGGAGAAAGGGTCAAGGCATACAGTGAGAAATACGGTGATTGTATGCAGTGAGTCCAACAGATAAGAAACGAGGAGGCAAAGTACCCAGAAGGGTGCCACCGAGAGGAGACTCCGGAACAACAGAGTGCAGAACCAGCAGGAATGGACGTAATGTACAAAATCCTAGTTGTGGTTTGCACAGGTCTTCTGGCCCTATTATGCTGACAGCTGTGGGGAGAATCCCTGCTCTGGAGAGATAAAATCATACGTAAGTCTTAGGTAGGAAGCTAAGTAAGGGTAGGGGTGGATAAAGGGCGTAGACGCTACCAAACATATGTACACAGACATACACAAGCACACACACACATACACTTGAAGTAGTCGAGGTATAGGTGTAG
>WNWK01012484.1:0-59476 GCA_009830355.1 Cherax destructor
CATCAATTCTATGATTCAACTCATCCTTCATAGACCCATCTGCTGACATGTCCACTCCCAAATATCTGAATACATTCACCTCCTCCATACTCTCCCTCCAATCTGTCCAATCTGATATCCAATCTTTCGTCACCTAATCTTTTTGTTATCCTCATCACCTTACTCTTTCCTATATTCACTTTCAATTTTCTTCTTTACACACCCTACCAAATTCATCCACCAACCTCTGCAACTTCTCTTCAGAATCTCCCAAAGCACAGTGTCATCAGCAAAAAGCAACTGTGACAACTCCCACTTTGTCTTTGATTCTTTGTCTTTTAACCCCACACCTCTTGCCAAGACCCTGCATTCACTTCTTTACAACCCCATCTATAAATATATTGAAAAACCACGGTGACATCACACATCCTTGTCTATGGCCCACTTTTACTGGGAAATAGTTCCCTCCTCCTACACACTCTAACCTGAGCCTCACTATCCTCATAAAAACTCTTCGCGTTTCAGTAACCTATCCTATTCCATACACCTGCAACATCTGCCACATTGCCCCCTATCCACCCAATCATACGCCTTTTCCAAATCCATAAATGCCACAAAACCTTTTTACCCTTATCTAAATACTGTTCAGCTATATGTTTCACTGTAAACACTTGGTCTACACACCCCCTACCTTTCCTAAAGCCCCCTTGTTCATCTGCTATCCCTCTTTCTGTCTTAATCTAAATTCTTTCAATAATAACGCTTCAATACTTTTTACCAGGTACACTCAACAGACTTATTCCCTTATAATTTTTGCACTCTCTTTTGTCCCCTTTGCCTTTACACAAAGGAACAATACATGCTCTGCCAATCCCTAGGTCCTTCCCTCTTCCATACATTTATTAAATAATAGCACCAACCACTCCAAAACTATATCCCCACCTGCTTTTAACATTTCTATCTTTATCCCATCAATCCCAGCTGCCTTACCCCCTTTCATTCTACCCATTGCCTCACGAACTTTCCCCACACTCACAACTGGCTCTTCCACACTCCTACAAGATGTTATTCCTCCTTGCCCTATACACGAAATCACAGCTTCCTGTCTTCATCAACATTTAACAACTCCTCAAAATATTCCTCCATCTTCCCGATACTCTAACTCTCCATTTAATAACTCTCCTCCCTATTTTTAACTTCAAATCCATTTGTTCCCTAGGCTTCCTCAACATAAATCTCACTCCAAAACTTTTTCTTATTTTCAACAATTTTTGTTGATAACATCTCACCCACTTCTATTTGCTCTCTTTTTACATTGCTTTGCCACTCTCTTAACCTCTCTTTTTCTCTCCATATACTCTTCCCTCCTTGAATCACTTCTACTTTGTAAAACCTCTCATATGCTAACTTTTTCTCCTTACTACTCTCTTTCATCATCATTCCACCAATCGCTCTTCTTCCTCCCGCACCCACTGCCTGTAACCACAAACTTCTGCTGAACACTCTAACACTACATTTTTAAATCTACCCCATACATCTTCGACCCCATTGCCTACCTCTCACTAGCCCATCTATCCTCCAATAGTTGTTTATATCTTACCCTAACTGCCTCCTCTTTTAGTTTAGAAACCTTCACCTCTCTTACTTACTGCTTCTATTTTCCTTGTATCCCATCTACCTTTTACTCCCACTGTAGCTATAACTAAAAAGTGATCTGATATATCTGTGGCCCCTCTATAAACATGTACATCCTGAAGTCTACTCAACAGTCTTTTATCTACCAATACGTAGTCCAACAAACTACTATCATTACGCCCTACATCATATCTTGTTTACTTATTTATCCTCTTTTTCTTAAAATATGTATTACCTATAACTAAACCCCTTTGTATACAAAGTTCAATCAAAGGGCTCCCATTGTCATTTACACCTGGCACCCCAAACTTACATACCACACCCTCTCTACATGTTTTTCCTACTTTAGCATTTAGGTCCCCTACCACAATTACTCTCTCACTTGGATCAAAAGTTCCTATACATTCGCTTAACATCTCCCAAAATCTCTCTCTCTCCTCTACACTCCTCTCTTCTCCAGGAGCATACACGCTTATTATGACCCACTTTTCGCATCCGATCCTAATTTTAATTCACATAATCCTTGAATTTACACGTTTATATTCCCTCTTCTCCTTCCATAACTGATCCTTCAACTCTCTCAGATACTCTTGACTTAATCCCATTTATTTCTCCCCACTGAAACCTCTCCTACCCCCTTCAGCTTTGTTTGTTTTAGGGCCAGGACATCTAACTTCTTTTCATTCATAACATCAGCAATCATCTCTTTCTTATCATCCGCACTACATCCACGCACATTCAAACAACCCAGTTTTATAAAGTTTTTCTTCTCTTTTTTAGTAAATGTGTACAGAAGGGGTTACTAGCCCATTGCTCCGTCATTTTAGTCGCCTCATACGACACGCATGGCCCACGGAGGAAAGATTGTACTCCACTTCCCCATGGACAATAGAGAAAATAAAAAGAACAAGAGCTATCAAGAAAAATAAGAAAAACCTAGATGTGTGTATGTATATATATGCATGTGCATGCCTGTGTAGTGTGACCTAAAGTGTAAGTAGAAGTAGCTAGATATACCTGTTATCCAGCGTGTTTATGGGACAGAAAAAAGACACCAGCAATCCTACCATCATGTAAAACAGTTTCAGGTTTCTGTTTCACAGTCCCCTGGGAGGACGGTAGTACCTCCCTGGGTGGTTGCTGTCTACCAACCTACTACCTATACCTATATATATATGTCGTGCCGATTAGGTAAAACTGGTCAATTGGCAGGAACTCATCTAAAATTAAGTCCTTTCTAAAATTTTGTCTTATACGTTTAAAGATATATTTTTTTCATTTATGTTAATGTAAGAATTTATAATTTTGTACCAAGAGAAACTTTGAAAACCTACCTAACCTTATTACAACAAGAGCAATTTAATTTAGCCTAACACAACTAAATATATTTTAGATACGGTAACATTAATTTAATAATAAACAAACACAATGAAATATATTTTTTCGTTATGTTCAGAATGATTTTGGCGAAATTATTGCATACACAAATTTTCACTTGTCTTATATGGCAAGGTAGGTTGCTATTTAACCAAAATCGAGTTTTACCTAATCGGCACGACATATATATATATATATATATATATATATATATATATATATATATATATATATATATATATATATATATATATATATATATATATATATATATATATATATATATATATATATATATATATATGTCGTGCCGATTAGGTAAAACTGGTCAATTAGCAAGAACTCATTTAAAATTAAGTCCTTTCTAAAAATTTATCTTATACGTTTAAAGATACATTTTTTTCATTTATTTTAATGTAAAAATTTATAATTTTGTACCAAGAGAAACTTTGAAAACCTACCTAACCATATTACAACAAGCGCAATTTAATTTAGCCTAACCCAACTAAATATATTTTAGATACGTTAACATTAATTTAATAATAAACAAACCCAATGAAATATTTTTTTTTCGTTAGGTTCAGAATGATTTTGGCGAAATTATTGCATACACAAATTTTCACTTGTTTTATATGGCAAGAAGAGCGTTGCTATTTAAGCCAAAATAGCAAGTTTTACCTAATCGGCACGACATATATAAATATATATATATATATATATATATATATATATATATATATATATATATATATATATATATATATATATATATATATATATATATATATATATATATATATATACATAGGATGGAGTCCACCTCTGGTGTAAATTGTTTGACCCATAGCCTCGGAGAAGTGGATAAAAAGGCTTCAAGGAAGAATATTTAGATTTCTTTCTGAAGCCATTTGAATATTCCACTTCCCCTACCACCCCATCTTTTCATTGTGTATAAACTTTATTTCAAGACAAAATACATTGACAAAATACATTGACAAGAATACAATAATAGATAACATAGATAACAACTCAGAGCTACATGTCAAATACTTCGTCCAGCTCCCCGGCAGTGGGCCGCTTGCCCAGAATGCTGCAGGCATTTCCTCTCTGGATCGCAACACTGAGTCTCTGAAAGAGGAAGCTGGTCGCTCTGTGGTCCTTGGTTTATATGATGAGTTTTTCACCCAGCTCTTTGAGAAACTTTAGAGCACACTTGTTCCATGCTCCAAAAGTCTCCGACCCTATTTGGATGAAGTTAGTAGCAAAGGGGAAGGTCTTCATATTTGCGAGTCTTCTGGGTCTTCCTGTGGCTGGCAGCTCCACCCCCTTCGGTTACGGAGTATGGCAAGTAGGTGTCTGTCATTGTGGCAGCACAGGTGTAGTCCCAAGCAATATGCTTGCCATCCTTCCAGGGTAGCATAGTGGCTCCATCAAGACGCTTTTGACTTCCATCAGACCTCTGCACTTAGGGTTCCCGTTGAGCTGGGCAACGGGCTGTGGTGAGGCTTCTCTTTATGATATCATTGATCTCCTCATGTCTAGCATACTTCCCTTCTGATGTGTGACACACGAGACCATGAAGTCCGAATTGATCAGCCGGTGAGTATGGGGGCGGCGAGGCGAAGAGCAACACTAATCCGAATGGTCTGTGGGTCGAGTCGAGTCCCCAGAGAGGAATTGGGAACAGCTAGAAGGAAATCTCTTGAGTGTGGTGCCTCCACCGCTAGGAGACGAGCTTTGTCCTTTCCTGAAGCGTTGGTGAGCATTGTGTTGGCAATTTTTTCCATGATCGGTTTGTCCCAGTGGGACTGTTTGTGCTCTTTGGGAGGAGCTGGTCTACTGGAGGAGTCTGCAAGGGTGTCCCACCGCTCAGCTGCTTCAATGAACCTGGTGCCTTGAGCTCCCACCACACCTTTCAAGCGTTCGGGGCCAAACACGATGACAGAAATGCAGGTAAAGCTACCTGCGTTGCTTTGCACACCCCTATACGTCCCAGTCGCAATGGGAGGGTTGCCTGCGCCCATTGCCGATCCTCTAGTGACAGATTCAGTGCCTTCTTAAAGGTTGATCTCAGGTGTGCGTCATACTCGTTAAGTGTTGGGTTGTCAAAGAGGTGCGCACCTCAAGAAGTGAGTCTTGGCATAGTAAGACACTTTGTATACCTGGAGTATACCTGGAGAGAGTTCCAGGGATCAACGCCCCTGCGTCCCGGTCTGTGACCAGGCCTCATGTTGGATCAGAGCCTGATCAACCAGGCTGTTACTGCTGGCCGCACGCAGTCCAACGTACGAACCACAGCCTGGCTGTTCAGGTACCGACTTTAGGTGCCTGTCCAGTGCCTGCTTGAAGACAGCCAGGGGTTTGTTGGTAATCCCCCTGATGTATGCTGGGAGGCAGTTGAACAGTCTTGGGCCCCCTGACACTTATTGTGTTGTCTCTCAACGTGCTAGTGGCACCCCTGCTTTTCATTGGGGGGATGTTACATCGCCTGCCGAGTCTTGTGCTTTCGTAGGGAGTGATTCTCGTGTGCAAGTTTGGTACTAATCCCTCGAGAATTTTCCACGTGTATATAATAATGTATCTCTCCCGCCTGACCTCTAGGGAGTACATTAGGAACTTCAAGCGTTCTCAGTAATTGATGTGGTTTATCGCAGTTATGCGTGCCGTGAAGGTTCTTTGCACATTTTCTAGGTCAGCAATTTCACCTGCCTTGAAAGGTGCAGTTAGTGTGCAGCAATATTCCACCCTAGATAGAACAAGCGACCTGAAAAGTGTCAACATGGGCTTGGCATCCCTGATTTTGAAGGTTCTCATTATCCATCCTGTCATTTCTCTAGCAGATGCGATTGCTACAGTGTTATGGTCCTTGAAGGTGAGATCCTCTGACATGATCACTCCCAGGTCTTTGACATTAGTTTTTCGCTCTATTCTGTGGTTGGAATTTATTTTGTACTTTGATGAGATTTTAATTTCTTCACGTTTTCCATATCTGAGTAATTAAAATTTCTCATCAATGAACTTCATATTGTTTTCTGCAGCCCATTTAAAGATTTGGTTTATGTCTGCTTGGAGTCTTGCAGTGTCTTCAACGGTGGACACTGTCATGCAGATTCGGGTGTCATCTGCAAAGGAAGACACAGCACTGTGGCTTATCTCCCTGTCTATGTCCGATATGAGGATGAGAAACAGGATGGGAGCGAGTACTGTGCCTTGTGGAACAGAGCTTTTCACTGTAACCGCCTCAGACTTTACTCTGTTGACTACTACTCTTTGTGTTCTACTTGTTAGGAAATTATAGATCCATCTACCAACTTTTCCTGTTATTCCTTTATCACGCATTTTGTGTGCTATTACACCATGGTCACACATGTCAAAGGCTTTTTCAAAGTCTGCGTATATAACATCTGCATTCTGTTTGTGAGGAGATACAGGGCATCATGGGCATCAAAATCACATATTCTCTCCTCTATTCTTTTCAGGTTATTCACTTTGTCCTTGAGAACAGTGTCGATGGCCTGGTGACTCAGGTGCTCCCAGGAGGGTACTGTTGAATGGAGTGGTAGTAGAGACTTCTGGGAGGATTGTTCACACAGCATTGATTATTTCCTGGTTCGTTGTGATGATTTCACACTTTGAGGGATTGAGGATGAGTCACCCGTTGTAGGTCCTCTAACAGGGACTCCCAGTACCTGCCAGAGTGCCATCATCCAGGTACCAGATGTTGAGCTCGCTGCGTAGGCTGGAAGTTAGTTCTCTTACTTCCAAGCAGAAGAGAAGTGGAGCGAGTGGATCACCTGCTGAACACCCTCAGATGAGGGAATTTCATGTTCACCAAACAAAAGAGTTGAGGGTTTGCTGTAGCCAGCTGAAATGAAGGGAAAGAGACTGTGAAACCGATCCCGAACGGCTGGCAAAACCACATCTCTCTTCACCATATTAAAGGCATTTCTAAAGTCAAGTTTGTCTACGGCCTTGTCTTCTGGTAGGTCTCTGATGTAGGCCCTTGGCGCATGAGCTGCGGCTTCACTGCCTTGAGAGACACCAAAGCCCAGTTTGTGTGGCTGGAGTAAACTGGCAGCTTCTAGGCGAATGTTTCTTACTGCTGCTTTGGCAACGAGACGGCGAAGGGTGTTACCAACAGCAATGGGTCTGACTCCCCCATCTTTCTTCTTTAAAGCGCATAATGAGGCTCCAAAAAAGAAAGGTTTAATTTCTTCTGGGATTGGCCCAGCCAGGCAGTTGTTGATAAAAGTTGTTAATTCGGTGAGGAGGATTGATGCAGATGTGCCGAGTTAACCTGTGAGCAAATTTTCTCCTTTTCAGTGGAATTTTTCTAGGGTCTACCTCTGTGATTCCTGCAATGGTGGGGCAGAGGAACACAATTATCTGTTCTTGGGTAGTTGCGCACTGCCTTGATGACTGAAGTGGTTAGCAGTTTGCTTCGTCTTACAGGAACTGCAAGACAAACATTGCCAAACAGGAGCAGGTGGCGCCATGCTTTAATGGTGCCTCGGGCTTCTAAATTGGTGGAACCTCCATTCACCTGCTTAAGAAGGTCTGTGAATTTCCCTGCTGCATATGGGCGAGCTGCTTTAGGAATGTGGGATAGGGTACTGCTAGCAGTGGATTTGAATGCCTGGAGAAGGTTTTCGCAGATTGACATCTGCTTGTGGAGGCTGTGGGCTGGTCTCTGCTGGGGGCCTATGTGATCCTGCACACCCATTGTGTGCATGAATAAGGCCATCTCTGTTGTGTGCTCGAAACTCTCCACACACCTGACATGTGCCTCTTCTTTCATTGTTGGCTGCACTGGTTCCCTGGCTTTATGGCTGGCTGGCTGCATCATCTGCCATACCTCAAACTGTGTGGTAAGTCCGGGCCGTAGGGAAAATGGCACATGACACATACCGAATGTGGTTCATTGTGGTTGTGGGGGAAGGAGTGGGGTCTCCCGTCCTTGAGGTGGGCGGTTGGGTAGAGGGAGGTATGGGGGCTGTGTGATTAGGCAGGCCGGCCAGACCGAGCCACTATAACACCACTATGCTCTGTGCACAACTCCCCAATATGAACGATACACCTCTATACACCACACATGCTATGCGCATACCATGTGCATGCTAAGCACATGCTATGCACTATACACTATATACACTATACACACGGTGTGTGTGTGTGTGTGTGTGTGTGTGTCGTGCCGAATAAGTAAAACTTACGATTTTGGCTTAAATAGCACAATGCACTTCTTGCCGAATAGGGCAAGGGAAAATTTGTGTATGCAATAATTTCGCCAAAATCATTCTGAATCTAACGAAAAAAGTATACATGTATTTCATTGTTTTTGTTTATTATTAAATTATTGTAAACTTACATGAAATATGTTTAGTTAAATTAAGCTAAATTAAATTGCACTTTTTGTAATAGGGTTAGGTAAGTTTCCTAAGGTTCTTATGGAACAAAATCATTAATTTTTATATTAACATAAATGAAAAATATATATCTCTAAGGACTTAATTTTAAATGAGTTCTTGCTAATTGACCAGTTTTACCTATAATAATAAATAAATAATATATATATATATATATATATATATATATATATATATATATATATATATATATATATACATATATACACATACTTTATATATTATTATTTTTATTAACACCTAGGCCATTTCCCACCAAGGCAGGGTGGCCCGACAAAGAAAAACTTTCATCATCATTCACTCCATCACTGTCTTACCAGAGGCGTGCTTACACTACAGTTACAAAACTTCAACATTAAAACCCCTCGTTCAGAGTTCAGGCACTGTACACACCGCACATTGCGCTCAGACAAGACATCTCCACTGCCTCCAACCTTCTCCTTGTTGCAACATTCACCACCCATGCTTCGCACCCATATAACAGCATTGGTATAAGTATACTCTCATTCATTCCCTCTTTGCGTCCATGGACAAAGTTCTTTGTCTCCTCAGACTCCTCAGTGCACCACTCACTTTTTTGCCCTCGTCAGTTCTATGATTCACCTCATCCTTCATAGACCCATCTGCTGACACATCCACTCCTAAATATCTGAACACGTTCACCTCCATACTCTCTCCCTCCAATCTGATATCCAATCTTCCGTTACCTATTTTGTTATCATCTTCTCCTTCCTCTTTCCTATATTCACTTTTAATTTTATTCTTTTACATACCCTACCAAACTCATCCACCAACCTCTGTAACTTCTCTTCAGAATCCCCCAAAAGCACAGTGTCATCAGCAAAGAGCAGCTGTGACAACTCCCACTTTGTGTTAGATTCTTTATCTTTTAACCCCACACCTCTTACCAACACCCGAGCATTCACTTCTCTTACAACTCCATCTATAAATATATTAAACAACCACGGTGACATCACACATCCCTGTCTAAGGCCTACTTTTACTGGGAAATAATCTCCCTCTCGCTTACATACTCTAACATATATATATATATATATATATATATATATATATATATATATATATATATATATATATATATATATATATATATATATATATATATATATATATATATATAATATAAAATCGAGGTTCACCTTGTCGTGTAAGCGTTGAGGCCCAGGTCTCTGGAGGCTCGCCGGAGGCCGCCCACCTCTTCTACATCCGTCGCCTGCGCCTTCTGCAAACAGACTATGATTACTTCCAAGTCCATACACAACAGCCTACTACCTCGGCCATGGTCGCATAACTTCTCCAAGATATTCATTAAACCTAATGATGTATATATTTTTTAAAAGATTTAGAGGTACTACATAGGTTAGATTATGTGAGATTTGTCAGGAAAGAGGACAAATGTTTTCTGACGGGGACATAGTTATATGATAACCCTCTACTGCATCTTCTGGTCATCTGACCGAGGTCTTCCATTGGCTTACCAATCCACCCTTTTAAAAGTTAAGGTTATAATTATAACTATTACTCCCTATGTACTATGTTTATCTAACTATGAGTAGCTGCAGATTGCATAATGCAGTTATGAATGTGTGATTTTGTGGCATCTAATTTTTAATTTGCAGTTTTGCAATATCTGTGGTATACGCAATATGCGATGCTTGTCTTTTCATAATGTAATATACGAGATAGTTCACATTACAAGTAAAAGTTTATTCTTTGTTCCATTGACTGACGCTGTGCACTAGACCCCGACACTCAGTGTACAACAGTGTTAGCAACAACACACTCAACACACTCACTCCCTATTCTAAACCTTTCATATCCACAACGGAAACCCAGAGACCATCTGTTCATACCATCCATACACCGAGTTGTTACATAGGCTTACTAACACTTCTAACACTCATCTCCAGAATTATAATCGTATCTGAGAGGATGTGCTGGATGTAGGTCACCGTCTCATCCAGCCAATGATTTTATGGCCATTGTATTATTCGCCAGTGTTGTGATTTCACCCAGCATCTGAGTCAATCTGCTTTCCAAGTTATTGTTTTGCAACTGCACTGAGGGAGGATTATTATTATTATTATTATTCTTATAATCAAATAAAGCGCTAAACCACATGGGTTATACAGCGACTGTGGGAGGAAATAATTTTGTACGTAACTGGTATTTCCATCAAAACGTTTAAGTTTTTCGCTAGAAATGCCCACTCTATATCATCTACTTAGTGACCTGAATGGACGCCATTCTTTGTGGTCAGATATTATATGTTATTCACAGGGAAAATCTTGTCTGTTTGGACATTTTGTTATGTGGATTTTAAAGAAACGGAAACAACCCGTGTTTATGTTCATATTGATATGTTTACTACCATTTTTCTAACTGGATTCATTCGGGAGTTGAGATGATATTTTTTTCGGGAATATGGATAAATAATTTTGAAGAATCAAAAGGCACAATACCGTGACTGAAGGAATACACAAATAACTCGCACTTAGGAGACTAAAACTTATGACGTTTTGGTCCGACTTGTTCCATTAACAAATCACACTAAGAAGCGCGAAGGATTGAAATGACAATAGTATATTAGCCAGGGACACAATCCTGACACGACTCTTTTCCAAATCGTGACCTGTAACTGGCTCCTGAAGTGTCAGTGTTTGCACATGCGATTTACCGATTATAGCCTATGGCGGGGAAAGTCCTATCACGAGGGCACGGTGAATACTCTTCGTGTCAAGGGAGTCATCCCATCTCCACAGAATCGTCTGTTACTTTCACCCTTCTCCTACTTCTATAGAGTAGCACAGGTGCTGGCGCAGGGGTAGTCATGGGCATATCTCTGGTATCTCAGGGGCAGTGTCATTGCTGGTATGAGGTTCTCAACTCTCGAAAGCTCTGCAAAGGGATTTGACTGATTGATTCGAAATCCTGACTGATTGATTCGAAATCCTGACTGATTGATTCGAAATCGTGAGGATTTCGAAGATGTTTTTGTGAATCTAAGGTTGTTAGCTACGATGTCATCACCTGTGGAACATAAGAACATAACAAATAAGGAACACTGCTGCAGGCCTACTTGCCCATGCGAGGCAAGTCCAATTCTCCCACCGACTTAAACCAATGCCTTGACCTTGTCAGGTCTGTCACATTCACTTAAGGGAGGAGCACGGCATGTGACCTAGTAGCACAAGCTAGTCAGGTCCAACTCACACCCACCCACACCCACTCATGTATTTATCCAACCTATTTTTAAACCTACACGTCTTAGCTTCTTTGAAGGTACTCGGGAGTTTGTTCCACTCACCCACAACTCTTACCAAACCAGTGCTTCCTGAATCTGATTTTTCCAATTTAAAACCATTGCTGCGAGTCCTGTCAATGCTAGATATTTTTAGCACGCTATTTACATCCCTTTATTAATTCCTGCTTTCCATTTATACACCTCAATCATATCCCCCTAATTCTACGCCTTTCTAAAGAGTGCAGATTCAGGGCCCTCAGTCTATCCTCATAGGCAAGATTTCTGATACATGGGATCAACTTTGTCATCCTCCTTTGTACGTTTTCCAGTGCATTTATATACATTCTGTAATACGGTGACCAAAACTGTGTAGTATAATCTAAATGAGGCCTAACCAAAGATATATAGAGTTGAAGAACAACCTGAGGACTTCTGTCATTTATACTTCTTGATATGAAGCCAAGGATTCTCTTAGCTCTATTGCGAACACTTTTGCACTGTTGTCTTGGTTTCACATTACTGCTAACTAAATCCTTTTCACAATCCGTAATATTAAGATCTACATAATTTACTTTAAAGATGGCATGGTTTTTTTTCCTGTCCAACATTTAGAACTTTGCATTTGTCTATATTAAACTGCATCTTCCTCTTTCCCGACCACTGCATTAGTCTATTAAAATCCTCCTGGAGTGCTCTAATGTCCTCATTTGAATGAATTGGACGGCCTATTTTGGTGTCATCAGCAAATTTACTTATGTCGCTATTTATTCCTTCATCTATGTCGTTTATGTAAATTGTGAACAACAAGGGGCCCAACACTGACACCTGTGGAACACCGCTTGTGACGTGCCCCCATTCTGATTTCTTCCCATTTATGCAAACTCTCTGATGTCTATTTGTCAACCATGGCTCTACCCAGGAAAAAAATTCTCCTCCTATTCCGAGTGCCTTAAGTTTTCTCAACAGCTTCTGATGTGGAACTCTATTGAAAGCCTTACTGAAGTCCATATACAATATCATATTCAATACCAGGATCTACCTCCTCAAACACCTTAGTGAAGAAAGTTAGTAAATTCGTAAGACAGGAACGCCCCTTTGTAAAACCGTGCTGAGATTCATTAATCAATTTATACTTTCAAGATGGCTACGAATTGCTTCGGCAATTATTGATTCCATGAATTTACCAACTGTGGAGATAAGGATCTGTCACCTGCCTTTTTCCACTTGTCTGGCACTATGCCAGTTTGTAGTGATGTATTGAAAAGATTAGCCAAAGGTATGCTAAGTTCCTCTTTACATTCCTTTAAAACCCTCGCAAACACTTCATCAGGGCCTGGGGATTTGTTAGGTTTTAATATATCTATTTGTCTGAGGACCATGTCACTAGTTACCCTAATAGTGCATAGTTTGTTTTCGTCCTGTTCTACATAATTTATTATTTCTGGAATTTCGCTAGTATCTGCCTGAGTAAAAATGAGAGGAAGTAGGCATTGAAAAGTTCACACATTTCCTTATCCCTGTCAGTGATCTGACCTGAGTTACTCTTAAGTGGGCCTATCTTGTCCCTAATCTTACTTCTGTATACCTAAAAGAACCCTTTTGGGTTAGTCTTCGAATCCCTTGCGACTTTAGCCTCATAATCCCTTTTTGCTTTTCTTATTCATTTTCTTATGTCTCTCTTTAATTAAATATATTGATTTCTAAACTGCCCTTTCCATTTTTGGATACGCCTATATATGCCTCTCTTTTGACCAATGAGATGTTTTAATCTATTGGTTATCCATTTGGGATAATTTTTTTAGATCTAATTTCCCTACTCAGAACAAAAGTTGTCTGAGCACCTAGCACTATGCTCTGAAATACGTAATACTGGCAACCAGCCTACCTACCTGACCCATAGTAAGGTCATCCCAATTTAGCCCACCCAGGTAATTTCTGAGCCCCATGAAGTCAGCCAAGCGAAAGTCTGGAACAAAGACTTGATTGCAGTTATCTGGGTAATTCCATGATATATTGAAACTAAGTGATTTGTGATCGCTTATCCCAAGCTCATCATTAACCTCAAGATTATTAATTAGTGACTCTTTGTTGGCAAGAACCAAGTCAAGCAGGTTGTTTCCTCTAGTTGGTTCTGTCACAAACTGTTTTAAAAAAACAATCCTGAACCGTATCAAGAAAATCACTAGACTCAAGATTTTCTATCACATTGTTCCAATCAATTTGTCTAAAGTTAACATAACATTTTCATATCTAGACGCCTTGTGAATTTCGTCCCATAGCAGCCTACCGCACTCCCTATCAAGGTTTGGGGGCCTGTAAATCACACCCAAGATTATTTTTTTTTACGACCTTCGAGAAATTGTAGCCAAACTGATTCTGTGTTCGATGTTTCTAATCTTATATCTTGTCTAACACAACAATTTAAATTATCTCTGACTACATCGCCACTCCACCACCCTTCCTGTTGACCATATCAGAGTGGAATAGTTTATAACCCTGTATGTTGCACTCAGAAGACATTTCTCTATCTTTCAAGTTAAACCAGGTCTCTGTTATAGCAATAATATCTATATTACCTGCATTTGCAAGTAATCTTAGCTAATCTATCTTATTTCTTAGACTCCTACTATTTGTATAGTAAACCTTAAGGAAGCTAGTCACTCGTTGCCCTCTACTATCTCTCTTTGTTTGTTGATCAATTGCTTTGCCTTTTCTAGCAACTTTATTTTGAATATTGTTTTTTAAACATATCCCTGAGATATCCTGGTAATATTTACTGTTTTCAACCCTAGTACTGCAGCCCGATTGTTTCCCATAAACACCCATACCTCTATAATCTATCAGTTTAAATTCCTAGACAAGTCATCAATGACCCCCTCAATCGAATTGGCTAATGCAACCACTCCAGCCCCAGAGAGATGAACCCCATCCTTTGCATACCTATCATGTTTGCCATAGAATTTGTCCCAGTTATCAATGAATGGGATTGGAAGTTCCTTGCAGTACCTGTCTAGCCAGCAATTTATATCAATTGCCCTAGACATCCATTCATTGCCCACTCCCTTCCTAGGCAAGATGCTTCATATGATTGGGAACCCTCCCTTAGACCTGAGAACTTCTATGGCTGACCTGGACTTAGCCAGCAGCTCCTGTCTCCTGCCCTTCCCGATGTCATTTCCATCAGCACTAAGACAGATAATGGGCTTGTTCCCATTACCTGACACAATATTATCCAACCTGCTGACTATGTCACCAACATCAGCTCTTGGAGGCACACCCTCTGTCTGACCTTCCTATCTCTGTTACAAAAATCACGGTCCATATATCTTACCTGAGAGTCTCCCACAATTAGAATATTCTTACCTTGATTAGCAGAGGAGTCAGTGGTACCCTTTCACCTCACTATCCACTGAAGTACACTCGTCCTGGAGAACAGAGAATCGATTTCCTAAATTCACATATTTTCTATTAACCTTCCTAATCTTCCTTCTATCTGAATTGTGAACCACTTGCCACTTAAAGTGGCTGCAACTCTTTAGCTCAATGCTGGTGTCTTTTTTCTCACCAGCTCCAACCATCTCACACTCACTCCCAAACCCATCTTTGCGAAGCTTCAGCCTCCTATTCTCCTCCTGGAGAAGTAGAACCTCCTTCTTCAACACTTTAACCTGAGATTCCAAAACACTACAGCAAGCACTACCCCACGCTAATTCCCAGACAGATTAGGAGTGTGACCACACGTGACCTCTGACTGCAGCGTACTCGACCTAATTCAGCTCTTCTGTGGCCATGATCATGATCTTGCTGTAGTCCCTATGAATTCTAATGTAAACACTTATGGATTGCATAGAGCTGGGGCAATGAGGCCCCCAAGACTGTCTCAGTGACCTGTGTTGGGAGGTCGGATACATTTGCTAATAAACTCATGGACTCTTGTTTTGACCACCATGCATATACTCAAGAAGATATTTACAATAATTCGGAATATTTCTTTGTTTTCTTCCGAGTCTATCAGGTCGCATATGACCTCAGTGAAGCACGTAAGGATGGTAAGGATGGCCAAGTAGTTATACCGAACATCTCGATTTCACTTTCTTCTTGTCAATGTTGATAGACACAATGGCCTCCATACACAAGAACATCATTCTTGCCTGATCACACCCATATCTGACACTATAACCCCCACAAACACTTCACACCCGACTAATATCTACATATAACCCAAACCTCCCCGTAATTCCCACTATAACCCCCACAAACACCCCTACACCCGACACTAATATCTCCCACTATAACCCCCACAAACACCCCACACCCGACACTAATATCTCCCACTATAACCCCCACAAACACCCCCACACCCGACACTAATATCTCCCACTATAACCCCCACAAACACCCCCACACCCGACACTAATATCTCCCACTATAACCCCCACAAACACCCCCACACCCGACACTAATATCTCCACTATAACCCCCACAAACACCCCACACCCGACACTAATATCTCCCACTATAACCCCCAAACACTTCCACACCCGACACTAATATCTCCCACTATAACCCCCACAAACACCCCCAACCCGACACTAATATCCCCACTATAACCCCCACAAACACCCCCACACCCGACACTAATATCTCCACTATAACCCCCACAAACACTTCCACACCCGACACTAATATCTCCCACTATAACCCCCACAAACACCCCACACCCGGCACTAATATCTCCCACTATAACCCCCACAAATACCCCCACACCCGACACTAATCATTCCCCAACACATGACAAGGGTGGTAAGAGTGCAGGTGGCTGTAGTCTATAAAAGCTGCGAGTGTAATGTTATGGGGCATGATAATTTTTTTGTTGGGCTGCTAGTAGGTGGAGTGTGGGGGGCGGAGTGTGTGGGTGGAGTGTGTGGGTAAACTGAGTGGGTGGAGTATGTGAGGTGTGTGGGTGGAGTGAGCTGGTGTAGCGTGTGGGTTGAGTGTGTGGGTAGAGTGGGCTGGGGAAATGTGTGGGTGGAGTGTGCGGGTGGAGTGTGTGGGTAAACTGAGTGGGTGTAGTGTGTGGGTGGAGTGTGTGGGTGGAGTGTATGGGTGGAGTGTGTGGGTGGAGTGTGTGGGTGGAGTGTGTAAGTGGAGTGTGTGGGTATAGTGTTTAGGTGTAGTGTGTGTGTGGAGTGTGTGGGTATAGTGTTTAGGTGCACTGTGTGGGTGGAGTGTGTGGGTATAGTGTTTAGGTGCACTGTGTGAGTGGAGTGTGGGTGTAATGTGCGGGTGTAGTGAGCGGCTGTAGTGTGTGGGTGTAGTGTGTGGGTGGAGTGAGCTGGTAAAGTGTGTGGGTGGAGTGTGCGGGTGGAGTGTGTGGGTGGAGTGTGTGGGTGGAGTGTGTGGTTGGAGTGTGTGGGTGGAGTGTGCGGGTGGAGTTAGCGGGTGTAGGTGGAGTGCATGGGTGTAGAGTGTGGGTGGAGTCTGTGGGTGGAGTGTCCGGTTGTAGTGTGTGGGTGGAGTGTGCGGGTTGAGTGTATGGGTGTAGAGTGTGAGTGGAGTGTGTGGGTATAGTGTTTAGGTGTGGTGTGTATGTGGAGTGTGGGTGGAGTGTGGGTGGAATGTGTGAGTGTAGTGTGTGGATGGAATGTGTGGGTATAGTGTGTGGGTGGAATGTGTGGGTATAGTGTTTAGGTGTAGTGTGTGGGTGGAGTGTGGGTGGAGTGTGGGTGGAATGTGTGGGTGTAGTGTGGGTGGAATGTGTGGGTATAGTGTTTAGGTGTAGTGTGTGGGTGGAGTGTGGGTGGAGTGTGGGTGGAATGTGTGGGTGTAGTGTGTGGGTGTAGTGTGGGGGTGGAGTGTGGGGGTGTAGTGTGTGGGTGTAGTGTGTGGGTGGAGTGTGCGGGTATAGTGTGTGGGTGTAGTGTGTGGGTGTAGGGTGTGGGTGTAGTTGGTGGGTGTTGTGTGTGGGTGGATTGGGTGGATGGAGTGTGTGGGTGGAGTATGTGGGTGGAGTGTGTGGGTGGATTGGGTGGATGGAATGTGTGGGTGGAGTATGTGGATGGAATATGTGGGTGGAATATATGGGTGGATTGTGTGGGTGGAGTATGTGGGTGAAGGGTGTGGGTGGAGTGTGTGGGTGAAGTATGTGGGAGGAATGTGTGGATGGAGTATGTGGGTGGAGGGGAAGATTATAGTGAATAATACAAAGTCTCAATACAGTGACTGGAACAATACGCAAATAATTGACACTGTCTTGTAATAAACGCATTATTTATGGGGTTTGCGAGGATTTCTTTATGTAATTAAGTTGTAATTGGTAGCCTATATGTATTACAAGGCATACTATTATTGTGTGTTATGGGCTTTTAGGGGATTTCTAAGGGTGGATTGCATTTGTTGGATAATATCAATGTACAGAAAGGGTCTTGAGTACACATTACAGAATGGGGTTCTGTATATAGTGGAGAAGGATTTGTTGGATGTATTAATATGGATTTTTGTGAAAATCCTTGATATATTAATTTATTGTATGTCATGTTTTTTTTTTAATAAAATATAAAAAAAAATACACAAATAACTCACGTATATGAGGCTGAAACTTAAAACGACGTTTCGATCACATATGAACAACATATTGTTGTAAATTTGTGTTGATATAAGTTGTTATGAGGTAAGTTTGATCAACATGTCTTGGGATACATGTGTCATGGAGTTAGAGCGGGTATATGTACTGGAGTAACATAGGTGAGTTGCAGTGTCATGTGAGGGTTGGGATGCATCTCTGGGCCTGGCAGGTTTGTTTGGTATTCCCTGTGTTCGGTGTTTCGTGTAATTCTACAGTCAGTTATGTAGAAGAGTGTGTGTGTGCGTGCATATATCTGGGTGCCAGTACCTACCTCGTATTGCTTATTTTCAGAACTGTGACTGATGTTTTTGTTATTTTCGGCGCTGTTGCTCTCTCCAGCACCGTCAACGTCACCTGTGTCGCCTCGTACTGCTTCAGGAGGGCTGTGGGCAGCAGCCTCTGGTGCCAACTTCAAATCAGCAGGTGTTTCAGCAGGTGTTTCAGCAGGTGTTTCAGCAGGTGTTTCATCACCTCTACCTGCGACGCTCTGCTTGTCGGAACTACCGTAAGCAGGAACCTCGTCCACTGCAGGAGTGACATCGCCTGCTGCACTAGGCACATCATCCAAGGCTGAAGAAGTGGTATCTCCTGGTCCTTGCTCGTTGCCAGTCTTGTGCTCTAAAAAGCTCCTCCTGTTAAAAAAAATACACTTTAATAATTCCATATTTATTAGTATTCGTTTTTTAAAATGTTCCAAATACTTAAAAAGTAAAATGACCGCACTCTGTGGTATATTTTACGAACTAGTTTCATCAAGGTGGCCCGTGGCCTGGTGGCAAAAACTCTCGCTTCACACTGAGGGTCCGGGTTCGATTCCCGGCGAGGGTTGAAACATTAGGCTTGTTTCCCTACACCGGTTGTCTTTGTTCACCCATCAGTAAAATGGGTACCTGAGTGTTAGTCGACTGGTGTGGGTCGCATCCTGGAACAAAATTGACCTAATTTGCCCGAAATGCTCTGCATAACAAACGGCTTTCAATATAGTAGAATGTCACTGATGTCAGCTAGGCCTGTTTACCTTGTACATGTACTTGTAGAAATAAAGATATATTATTATTATTATTATTATTATTATTATTATTATTATTATTATTATTACATTGTTGTCAATTTATTGATCAACCACTACAACAGCATTCTCGAATAAATTGTTACTTAGGCAGTGACAGGGATATTTTCAAGCCTTTGATTTGTAAAGTAACAGAATTTTCCCCACCAAACTAAAAAGACATGACTGTGCTCCATAAACTCCATAAATTTTCAGCCCTATGGTAAAATAGACACAAATACAGTATAATGAGATCTTTTATTGACTACGTTTCGCCCACACATTGATCTTTATCAAGTCACAAACAGATCTACCTGAGCACAGCTGTTTAAGACAGCAACACTCTAGCCAACCCAGTTCCTCAGTCTCTCCACTGTCGTTGCAGCTCTTGTCTACAGGTGCGCCATTCTGTGTTTGAGAAACGTATTTTCACTTGCGCAGAGTGTGTTTATGTCAAGAGCAGTTGCAGAGTGTGTTTATGTCAAGAGCAGTTGCAGAGTGTGTTTATGTCAAGAGGAGTTGCAGAGTGTGTTTATGTCAAGAGGAGTTGCAGAGTGTGTTTATGTCAAGAGGAGTTGCAGAGTGTGTTTATGTCAAGAGGAGTTGCAGAGTGTGTTTATGTCAAGAGGAGTTGCAGAGTGTGTTTATGTCAAGAGGAGTTGCAGAGTGTGTTTATGGCAAGAGGAGTTGCAGAGTGTGTTTATGTCAAGAGGAGTTGCAGAGTGTGTTTATGTCAAGAGGAGTTGCAGAGTGTGTTTATGTCAGAGGAGTTGCAGAGTGGTTTATGTCAGAGGTTGCAGAGTGTGTTTATGTCAAGAGGAGTTGCAGAGTGTGTTTATGTCAAGAGGAGTTGCAGAGTGTGTTTATGTCAAGAGGAGTTGCAGAGTGTGTTTATGTCAAGAGGAGTTGCAGAGTGTGTTTATGTCAAGAGGAGTTGCAGAGTGTGTTTATGTCAAGAGGAGTTGCAGAGTGTGGCAGGTAGGTAGACAGTCGTCGCACAACTCATCTACATCGAAGCATATTAAACGAAATTGCAAATCCATTTTTCACAGTTGATTTAACATTCACCAGAAAGAGAAGCAGCATCAGTCGAGAGATAGATAGATAGATAGATAGATAGATAGATAGGAGAGAGAGAGAGAGAGAGAGAGAGAGAGAGAGAGAGAGAGAGAGAGAGAGAGAGAGAGACAGACAGACAGACAGACAGACAGAAAGAGAGATAACATCAAAGGTAACAAGAGAAAGAGAAGCAGCAACAACAATGATAAATCACATAATGTATCATTCAGTCAATCTTTATAATCCTCACTAAATGGACCATCAAGCTCATTAGTGTTAAAGAAAGTGGTCATAACGTTGACCACAAATTCTACATTTATCTTCATCACCATCATCAGTGCACAAGCCTGGATACATCTGTCATTTCAGCAGAGCCTTCAACACAGGAGGGATGTGGGTGACCTTACTGTTATGTACAAGGTCAACATTGTCAAAGTACCACACTTGGCACCACTTCGAGGACAGCGAGAAGCAAGATTCTATACCACAAAACGGGCAGCCAGCAGCAACTTCACTCTGGCTGTAACCTTCTCCAGAACATCACTTCATCTGAGATCATTTATCCCCAGGATGACTCAAGTCTGGAACACATTCGTACAGCATTATGACGTCAACGAGATAAAGTCAGTTGATCAAATAAAAATACTGGCCCACAGATGGCTCCAACGTCATCCTGTTCCCTACTTGTATGTTTCATAACAATAAAAATATTTTCAAATGAGCTGATGTAGGTAACACCTCTTAGCCTGTCATTAAAATTAGGAATCCTTAAATTGTAACTAGATTGTTAATAAAGCTAGTGCCAAACCCTGTGTAAAAATAAAAAAGCCAAGGTCCCAGAAGTACTTGTAACCAAGCCATACCCTTCCCCCTACTACAACATCTCTGATAAATTAGACACATATGCAACACTTGGGTATCTTTATTGAGGAAACGTTTCGCCACACAATGGCTTCATCAGTCCAATACAAAGTAGAAAGTTGTAAGGAGAGGAGGAGTTTGAGGTAATCAGTCCCTCGGCCTGGAGTCGACTCCAGGCCGAGGGACTGATTACCTCAAACTCCTCCTCTCCTTACAACTTTCTGCTTTGTATTGGACTGATGAAGCCACTGTGTGGCGAAACGTTTCCTCAATAAAGATACCCAAGTGTTGCATATGTATCTAATTTATCAACTTGTCGGTTCTCTGAACTATTCATCTGCAACATCTCTGCCTGTTTACATTTCCGGTTGATCAGTAAATATTACCATGAACGTAAGGTTCCAACACTACCTTTATGACATCAGATGCTTTATTTACTTTGTCCTTAAATATTTTTAATGCTTTGCACAGACACTTTGGAGATTAAGTCAACTTTCTTTATCTAGTTATTTTATGTTTCTAATTGATCAGCTCCTGCGACAGCCCCGAGAGAGAGAGGAGAGACAGTAACAGTCACCACAGACAGCAACAGGAATAACAGGTGCCAAATATAGGAGTAATAACAGTTACAAATTAGAAGCAGCAACAACAGTCACATGAGATAACAACAATATTGATAACAAAAAATAAGAACAATAACAGAAAAGAGCGATAACAGCAGTTACAAAAAATATGCAGCAATAATAGTCCTGAGGGAGAGCTGCAACAACAGTCACCAGAGAGCTGCAACAACAGTCACCAGAGAGCTGTAACAACAGTCACCAGAGAGCTGCAACAACAGTCACCAGAGAGCTGCAACAACAGTCACAAGAGAGCTGCAACATCAGTCACCAGAGAGCTGCAACAACAGTCACCAGAGAGCTGCAACAACAGTCACCAGAGAGATGCAACAACAGTCACCAGAGAGCTGCAACAACAGTCACCAGAGAGCTGTAACAACAGTCACCAGAGAGCTGCAACAACAGTCACCAGAGAGCTGCAACAAGTGTTATTGGAGAAGAAGAATAGTCACAAGAGAGCTGCAACAACAGTCACCAGAGAGCTGCAACAACAGTCACCAGAGAGAACAGAAACAGTCACAAGAGAGAATAACAAGTCGCAAGAGAGAGCAACAACAATAGTCACAAGAGAGAGAGAGAGAGAGAGATAGAGAGAGAGAGAGAGAGAGAGAGAGAGAGAGAGAGAGAGAGAGAGAGAGAGAGAGAGAGAGAGAGAGAGAGAGAGAGAGAGAGAGAGAGAGAGAGAGAGAGAGAGAGAGAGAGAAGAGAGAGAGAAGAGAGAGAAGCAAAAAATGTCACAGAGAGAGAGCAAAGAAGTACAGAGAGACAACAGTAGCAAGAGAGAGAACAGTAAGAGAGAGCAACAAAGTCACAGAGAGAGAGCACAACAACAGTCACAAGAGAGCAAACACAGTCACAAGAGAGAGAGCAACAACAGTCACAGAGAGAGCAACAACAACAGTCAAGAGAGCAGACAAAGTCAGAGAGCACAAGTAGAGAGAGCAACAACAGTCACAAGAGAGAGCAGAACAACAGTCACAAGAGAGACAACACAACAGTCACAAGAGAGAGCAGACAACAGTCACAGAGAGAGCAGCAACAACAGTCACAGAGAGAACAACAGTCCAAGAGAGCAGCAACAACAGTCACAAGAGAGAGCAGAACAACAGTCACAAGAGAGCCAGTCAGCAACAGTCAAGAACAACAGTCACAAGAGAGAGCAGCAACAACAGTCACAAGAGAGAGCAGCAACAACAGTCACAAGAGAGAGCAACAACAACAGTCACAAGAGAGAGCAGCAACAACAGTCACAAGAGAGAGCAACAACAACAGTCACAAGAGAGAGCAGTAACAACAGTCACAAGAGAGAGCGGCAACAACAGTCACAAGAGAGAGCAGCAACAACAGTCACAAGAGAGAGCAGTAACAACAGTCACAAGAGAGAGCGGCAACAACAGTCACAAGAGAGAGCAGTAACAACAGTCACAAGAGAGAGCGGCAACAACAGTCACAAGAGAGAGCAGTAACAACAGTCACAAGAGAGAGCGGCAACAACAGTCACAAGAGAGAGTAGCAACAACAGTCACAAGAGAGAGCAGCAACAACAGTCACTAAACAGAACACCAACAACAGTCACTAAACAGAACACCAACAACAGTCACTAAACAGAACACCAACAACAGTCACTAGACAGAACAGCAACAACAGTCACTAGACAGAACACCAACAACAGTCACTAGACAGAACACCAACAACAGCCACAAGAGAGAACACCAACAACAGCCACTAGACAGAGGGGGCCCTGCCAACCCTCGGGGAATTTATTGAATGACCATCAACACAAGTGTGTGTCGCTGAATGATTTTCGGACAAATTCTCAGTAATTGGATTTTGTGAAGAGTGTTAGTGGGAGGCAGCGCCTTGGCACTCTGATGTTACCATCACTCCCCTCACCTGTCTTGTTCACCTGGGTCAGAAGTGAAGTGAAAATCTGCGTCACCTGTTTCCTCCCCTCACCTGTCTTGTTCACCTGGGTCAGTGAGGGAATTGTTGCGTCTCTCATCATCACCCTCACTCACGTCTTGTTCTCCTGTCTCATTAGAGATGGGAATGTGTGCGTCATTTATCACCTCATTCCACCTCTTATCTACCTGAGTCAGCTTAGGTTAACAGTAACTACAATGTTAGCATCACCTGTCACTTCTCACCTGTCTTGTGCACCTCTGTCAGTAGTGAGAGGAACGCCTTAGAGAGGAACTTTGAAAGTTATTTTCCCCGTGAGCGTGCTTGTTCAATCAATACACATAAATGTACAACAAATAACTATATTCAAGCGTAAACATTAAATGCTCAAGTCAATAACGTCATTGTGAGAGAGGAATTGCAAACCGGTCCCTCCTTGATATGTTTTAGCTCAACTAATAGCTCCTTGATTTGGCTGCATTGTTTTTTTGTGTTTGGGTTAGCGCAACGTCCACGCATCTTTGTCGTGTTTTGCCCATTTCTTTTACGACCAGCTTTGCGTGTGTCTTTCCAAGATATCAGGTGGCCGGTCTGGTCCCTATATATCACCCAGCCATTGTTCAAATGTCTTGCAGGGACGCTGATCTGTACTCTTCCGGAGGTCTCTCTCTCTTATTTCTTATCATAACCGTCATATATCATGTGGTTGATGGTGCTGGATGTGATAGTTGCAATATTTACATTGCTCTTGGATACGGTGGGTGTAACGTATCCTGCTATGTTGCCTTTAAGAAGGCTAAGTCTTCTGTCTGCGTTGTTCTCTAGCTTCAGAGAAGTGAAGATGTATTATGAAGGATCACTACAGTCCCGGATGATGAATGCAAAAAGTTATAGTTTCTGGAAGATGTCTTTTAGAATGTTGTTTGTTCTCTTTCTCTAGATATTCAGGGATTCAGATTCAGAAGGTATGGAAGAATTTACCAATACAAGCACCTCGTATGATTCTATGGTCGTCGTGTGAGTAGTATCATGTCTTTTGTTTTTGTATGTTTTCGGTATACTTTGAATTGGAGGTGTCTGTCTTCTTTAATGAGAAGTACCTTGAGCAAAGGAAGGCTATCATTAGCTATTTCTTCTAGTTGTAAATTTAATGGTTAGTTCCAAATATTCAGGATGTTCTTGATTTTATTTGGAGGCAATGAGCAAAACGTCGTTCACATAGAGAAGTCATGTTGCCGTTTTGGGCATGATGTTTTAAATCTACTGGCTTCCAGAGATTCTATATACAAGTTTATCGGAACGGTGCCGGTTAGTAAACTGCAACTTTTGAAAGCGTATAGTTGTAGTCCCCGCAACAGGGCGCAATTTCTTCGACGTTGCACTGAAGAAAGGGTGGCACTCTCGTCCACTCCCGGTTAATAGGCAAGTTCAGATCAGTCCCCACTACTTCGCATTTACCTGCATGAACCTGCTGCTACCTTATCTGCCCACGGTAAGTGCTGCCACCTAATCCGTTGACACTAAAGAAGCTTTTCACATCACACGCACTATGAGACTACAGCTCCGAAGCCGAGCACATTAGATCTACAGTTGCAAGATCCTGCGAACTACAAAAATGTATATTAAACATTAAACTTATCAGCCTTTGCACCCATAGCAAATGGAACGACGCAGACACCTCATATAATGAACAAATGATAATCCAGATCCCTATCCATCACTGAAACCGAAGCCCCTATTTTAGATTATAAGTTTGGTACAGGTATTAACAATGATAAAGAAGACATCGACATGATCACCATTAACTACCGCTACAGTGACTCCGATTTTCAGGAAGGTTTTGTTCAGGACATTATAGCAGTCTCACTTCTAGAACCCGCTAAACCATCAAGCCCACAACGCTACTAATGAGATGTTAAAATTTGGGACTCGACACCAGCATCAAGGTCACCATGGCGGACATAGAGGGGTGGTCATCATGGATTCCTCCACATATGAAGTCAAGATGCTTGAGCTCATGAGTGACACCAACACCTATGAACAAATCACCCAAACAGGTTTGAAAAAAACGCTAATTTTGTATCTCCAGTGCGCGAAAATTTTGATAACAGTATAAGGTAAAAAGTTGAGCCATCTTGTTTCTCATAACCCCAACCAGTTATCATGCATGCATTACCCAAGACACATAAACCACTATTGATCATGAGATCTTTTACTCCCGGCATTAGCAGTACACTTCACGCCTTAGCAGGTGTTCTGCCAAAGCTCCTCGGCTCTCTCAGCAATTTGCATCTTCATAACGCCGATTATTTACTCAATAAGATAAAGGGCATCTACACGAAAAACAAGAAATTAACCAGCCTAGACGTGACTTCCCTCTTCAGCTGAGGGTCACCCTACCAAGCCATTGAATTATTACATCGTAAACATGGGCCAGACCTGACCCTGCTTGTATCATGCCAAGATTACAGGAAAATAATTGAACTGCTTTTCTTGCAGCATTTCCTCTTTCAGAAAGAATTTCAGCATGACCATGACCTCAACAATTAGCGCCGGTCTCGCGAATCTCGCTGGAAGTCGAAAGATTCACCATCATACCAGAAACGTAAAGACTCAACCTAGCCAACCTCAAGAACATCCGAAACAATATAAAACCATCTACTCAATTTGCCCTCGAAGGTAAAGCTGATGACAGCTTTATTTCCTTGACGTGCTTCTCAGTGAGGTAGATAGTAACTTCAAATTCAAAGTATACCGAAAACCAACCAATGAAACTGACATGATGCCCTACTACTGGCACAATGAGGTGCATTCATTGGCATATTTGTACGTGGTTCCAGGATCTGTAGCCATGAATATCTGAAGGAAGAGTACAATATTCTAAAAGACATATGCCAGGCACTAATATATCCTACGCACGTCGTCAGGGATTGCAGGAATTGTACATACCACATCTTCAATTCACTAAAACCAGAGACAACTCTTATATAAATGATTTAGAAAACCGACAAGTTGATGGATAAGACACTTTTGCAACATTTGCGTATATTTATTGTGGATGCACAAATGTTGCACAAGTATCTCATTCATCAAGTTTTCGTTTTTTCTAAACCAGTCATACAATATCTGTCAGACACAGCAACATTTTAGGGTCTTGGTTCAGGGAATTCTTAAACGCTTGCTCAACTTATAGCAACACCTACTTTCCCCCACTTGATTTTTCACTGGTGACACTGCCTCCAACTGCTTCACCTCACCTGTCTACGAAACGTGTCAATAATTTTCCTCTCTGTAATTGTGTTTTTTTGCACCAGTGAAAGGGAATGTTTGTGTCACATCACTACCCCCCTGACTTGTCTTGAGCACCTGCGTCAGTGGTTAGTAAAATGTTTTGCGTCACCTGTTGCCTCTCCTCGCTTGTTTTGTTAGTGTATTGTGATCCTGGGTGAGTGGTGAGGTGAATTCTTGCAACACCTTTCACCTTCCCTCACTTGTCTTATGCTCCAAGGTCAGCAGGGACGGGAATACCTGTTTTGTCTCACTTGTGTTGTTAACCTGGGTACATAGCGAGACGAATGCCTGGGTCACCTGTCACCTCCTATCAATGTCTTGTCCACCTTACCTGGCTTCTACCTGTTGGTCACAGGCTAGGAAAATGCATATCACTTTTAACCTCCCCTCACCTGTCTTGTACACTTAGGTCAGTGATGAGGGGAATGCGTGTGTCCCTTGTCGCCTCCCCTCTTGTGCCTTGAGCAAGATGTTCGGGTGGTAAGGAAAGTATATGACAAAATTCACCTCCTTCAATTGTCTGTCATAAACAATACTTCAAGAAGATGCAAAACGTCCAATCAGGATGCTAAGATAACTCTATGAGTCAAGATGGTTTTAAAAACATTAATTGGTACAATGTTTCACTCACCTGTGGGCTTTATCAAGATGAATGAGACACTTCGGCAACATTTGGGAATTTTAAATGTGGATACGTTTCGCCAGCAAGTGGCTTCTTCAGTCCAGTACAGAGAATCAAGGTAGAAGATGAGGAGTAGTAATGAGGTAATTAGTCCCTCAGTCTTGAGAAAGGTACATTTCTCATTACTGGCACAAATCATGTGCCAGTATTGGGTAGTGAGGCAATACCTTCTACCAGTTCTGTGTCAGTAATGAGTACTGAAGCAGTACCAATCATATACCAAAGTGGTAAGACAGTGGCAATGTCTCCAACACACATCATGTTAAGTAGACCTCTTCCTTCACGCCCCTTCCACCCACATCACCATATCCCCATTCTCTCACTCTATCCTACCAGGGCTTTCTCTCTGACGCCTCCTTCCTCTGCACCTCAAGGTACCCGTACTTGAGTATATTATAACAATGGAATATACTATACTCATTAAAATACAGGAATTACCACAACTACTGAGAATGAGAGTGCCAAGTTCAGTGAATTCTGAGAGTTGGAACAAATAAAGATGAACCAGACGTACACATCTTTACTGAGAAGATTAAACTTATATGAAATGAAGGTGATGGTGGAATTTCAAAGACATACAGACTGCACCCACTGTAATAAAATTGCTAATAAATGGTGGTCACTAACCAACTGGAGATGTAACCAAAAACTAAACGTTTTTCTGACGTTGCGTGACCCGAGGAAGGTATCCCCGTATTCTTGAGTCTCATTGGACGCGATTGGAACAGTGCAGAGTGTGGCATAAGTTTATGATATAGTTAAATATTAGTGATGAAGATTTGAAAGTAATAAGAAGAGGAATCAGTAAGTCATCATATGGAAACTAATATACAAACCTATTCAATAAAAATGTAAATTATGACATATTAAGTTCAAATCTAATTCAGTCCTTTCAAAGAGATCAACAACTTAAAATATACAAACACATTAAACTTGAAGCCACTCAGAAGTTGCATTATCACGTTCAGAACATGAGAGACTTGAAACCAATCAGATGTTGTACTCAGAAATGATTGTATGATACCCGTTCTTGAGATTTTTCTGTTTTCTTCCAAAACAGCATATTGGGCCCTACGCAAGCTAATACCAATCCAAACTTTTCTCTATAAGATTGAGCAACTTTTAAAGTAACTAATTAAGCTTTATTTAAACCTAGTGTATACAACATACAAATGTTCAGTAATAACCCACAGAGACAGAATCTCAGTAATTTAATTTATCTTATATTTCAACTCCTTGCTGTGGTCTTCTTCAGCAGATGTTGTTGAAGACCAGATCAAAAGGAAGACAACAGTAAGGGACCAGGTAATTAGACTAAAGGAAGGCGAGGAATTCATAGGGATTAGAGCTCAGTAAGTGTATTGACGGGGTTTTGCTCCTGTCAAGACGTGACTAGTGTGCGCTCCGTTCTCATCGTACTGAGAACGGAGCGCACAAGGAGCGCAATGGAGCGCACAAGGAGCGCTTCCCTCGACTACAAGCAGCTATATATTCAGCTTAAGAAAGAGTTAATGGAAGCTAGAAGAGAGATTCAATGTGCAAATGTTATCCCCGGAACAACGTCATCGAGGGTAGCCTTGTCAATGATCGTGCCAACGACTGGAGAAATAAAGGTAAAGCTAAGGAATGTCCAGGAGACTGCTGTGATGACCAGCAATTCCTTAGTGTTGGCAAACGAGTGAGAGTTGACTGGGGAACCTACCCTGGCGAAGACCATCCCAACGAAGACCATCCTAGCGACGACCATCCCAACGAAGACCATCGAGAATGTCACGACGAATACCGCCAGTAAAAGTAACAACATTGTTTTAGTCAGGATAATTTTATGGATAGGGCGTTTTGTCTTAGAGATAGAAAGAGACAGAGAGTGTGTTTTGATGGGGCTGGATAGAGGATGTTAGCCGTCTGGATAACATTATGAGAGGTAATAGGAACAATCCTATTATCTGTCTCTGTGCTGGAGGCAACGATGATGGCAAAAATAGGCGTGTGGGCCTGATTAGTAGGTATAAGTCAGCAATAAACATAATTAGGAAGAAGGGAGGGCGCCCTGTAATACATGCATTTTGCTGAGGACAATAGTTGGAAATGCATGGTTGTTCATGGCAATTGGTGTTAATTAGTGGCTGGACAAAAGCTGTGACATTGCAGTACTATTTACAGACAACTAGGACTTCTTCTATGGCAGAAATGACAAGTATGCCAGGGACGGGATTCGTTTTTCTAGGACATGTGTTGGGACACTAGCCAATGTAGTAGAGGAAGCTGTTAGGGCTATAAATTAGAAATAGTGGTATGTGTTTTTTTTTTTTTTTTGGAGGGAAAACAATGAAATATGATACAGTAGAATTGGGGAGGATAATTCTCAGTGTAGCGATATTGTGTGTTTTAGAAAAAAACAGTTATAGGCAGAATGAGGTAGGGTTATTAGTGAATACTGGGAAGCCAGTGGCACTAGGTGATACGGACAATAATAGAGATAATGGATGAGCAGGGAGGTAAAAGGAAGGAGAGGGCTTCTAAAAACAAATAAACAGCATTATTTATATGCAAGTTACAATGGTTGAGTTATTTATAAACAGTGTACATTATAGGAAACATATGAGGTAAAAATGCAGTATGTGATCAAAGGATAAAAAAATCCACGACTTCCTAAATATTCTCTCCAAGACAGACACAACGTTGTGAAACAGTAGTCAACACCTTGACAACGAAAGACATCATGGAATATCATTAATGTCATTCAAACACCCTAAAGTGCACACGGAGAGGTCCTAAGACCGAAGCAAAGGCCCAATTACAATGTTAGGCAGCGTAATTACTATTTACTCAAAATGTGCCAGTGTACGAATAACCAACATCATAATATCTACAGTCAAACTCTGGACAGAAAAGTATGAAAACAGGAACATCCTACAGCCACATTCAAGATATATGGATTCTACACAAGTTCCTTCTGAGATAAACCCCACAAGAACATTAGTAAGCTGACCCACAACCAGAGAATTGTAAGGATATACACGACGATATAAGAACTCTTAGAAGCGAAGAGAAGAGATGAATCAGGCAGCCTGAAGCAGCAGCTCTTCTACACTAAACTAGTGACAAAAGGTAGCTAGTTCTCCATTATTGACAATTAAATACCACTCGTTCGTGATTACAATACGATATATATATATATATATATATATATATATATATATATATATATATATATATATATATATATATATATATATATATATATATATATATATATATATATATATATATATATATATACAAGCAAATATCGCAAACCAACCGATACAGATGCAATACATCCACCGGGGGATGTAGAATGATAGCTCTAGGCCTTTCGTGTTGTAATCAACACATCATCAGGAGCTTGCAAAGTTGCAGAAAAGAGGAGGATATCAAAGCAAATACGATCCCAAGGGACGTCTTCACTGGAGTGAGGGAGAGGGAGAGAGAAGGGAACAGGAAATACCCCCAGGCATACTAGTACCCATAGCCACAAAAGTTGAATATTAGGAAACATTTGAGAACATAAGAGAATATTAGAGAACATTAGAAAGAGCCCACAAGAACTGATATTGTAGCCTAAAAGAAAGTAATGAGGCAATTTTCAAAAATTTGGTCAGACTTTACATACATGCCTCCCAGCATACATTAGGGGGATTACCAATAGACCCCTGGCTGTCTTTAAGAAGACACTGGACTGGCACCTAAAGTCAGTACCTGACCAACCGGGCTGTGGTTCGTACGTCAGTTTGCGTGCTGCCGGCAGTAACAGCTTGGTTGATCAGACCGTGATCCATCATGAGGCCTGGTCTCAGACCGGGCAGCGGGGGCATTGACCTCCGAAACCCTCTCCAGGTAAACTCCAGGTAAACATAATTATAATGCCAGTGATATAGAAGTCACTGACAATTATCTATGAAATAACAATACACAAGAACGGATCCATTTAAAGGGACGAGAAAACAGGACCATATAAAACTAGATATCTATAAGTTGTACAAAAGAAATGGGCTTATTAAAAGGGATCTGTAATTACAAGGAAGACGGCTATAGTTATTCTTCTCACAGGATTCTGAGGCAAACTCTGGTTCAGCCTTCAGAAAATGCCCAAAAAAAATATGCCCTAATTCTTCGGAGTGGCACTACAATTAAGACAGTCTAATGCATTCGTATAAGAGCTAAATTTTTGACTGTGTACCATTGCCTCAACTAAAAATGCATCTAATTTGTACAACCCGCCACTGACATTGTATAATGAATGCTTATCATGCTTAATAATTGCCGATTCTACAATATTCCTTTCAAGCCACGAGGAACAAGGGAAAATAACTCTTGCTTCCTGCCAGTTTGCTGAGTTATTACAAGCTCTAATGTGGTTGAAAATCGCGTTCGACTCTTGTACTATACGTATCAAATAACAGCATTGTGAAATTCTTACTTCTAGATATTTTCCAGTCTGTCCCAAATAGGAGAGACTGCTAGTGTTGCAACCAATTCTGTGGACACCACTAGCACGCTGTGGGGTGAATACTATATCAAAATGCTTCTAACAGTCCGTGATTTTTAAAAACTACTTGTATATTAAATATTTTAAGGGAATTCGGCAGGACTGATAAATTTTCATTGTATGGGAGGACCAGGACGTTCTTGGTCTGAGGTGTTATCCTAAGTTCTGTATTATAGTAAGTTTTCTTGACTGCCAGCAAGGCAGATTCACCGAAATCCTTAGGATATCGCTATTCCTCTCTAAGCTGCTGGTAAAGTTGCTCAATGGAGGGCATCTTGGTTCAGTCCACAGAGAGTACACTAAGCACGTCTTCACTGAGTACACTAAACACGACTTCACTGAGTACACTAAACACGACTTCACTGAGTACACTAAACACGTCTTCACTGAGTACACTAAACACGTCTTCACTGAGTACACTAAACACGTCTTCACTGAGTACACTAAACACGTCTTCACTGAGTACACTAAACACGTCTTCCCTGAGTACACTAAACACGTCTTCACTGAGTACACTAAACGTCTTCACTGAGTACACTAAACACGTCTTCCCTGAGTACACTAAACACGTCTTCACTGAGTACACTAAAAACGTCTTCACTGAGTACACTAAACACGTCTTCACTGAGTACACTAAAAACGTCTTCACTGAGTACACTAAACACGTCTTCACTGAGTACACTAAACACGTCTTCACTGAGTACACTAAACACGTCTTCACTGAGTACACTAAACACGTCTTCACTAAACGTCTTCACTAAATGTAATGCCACATCGAGGAATTAGAGCCTATTTTTCCTGCATTTTCTGAAGGTTGAACCAGAGTTTGCCTCAGAATCATGTGGGCTGAATAACTGTGACCATCTTCCTTGTAATTACAGATGCCTCTCTCTTTAAATGAGTTCCTTTAAATGAGCCCCGTTTCCTTTGCATAACTTTTAGAAGACTCCCCTTTAAATAGTTCCTTTTTCTCGTCCCTTTAAATGGACCCGCTTTCTCGTGGATGGTTAGTCCATAATTTCCAGTGACTTCTATATCACTGGCAATATAATTATGTATGTAAAATTACTTATATCATTGCGGGGCTTTGTAAATTTTCAATGATTTTACTGTAAAGGTGATGAGAGTAGACATATTTGTTGTGGGTAGAGTGAGGAAGTGTGGAGGAGCGGAATGAGAGAGAAATGCAAACAACTGGAAGACACTAACATTGAGACGAGCAGTTAACTGGCTAGGCTGGGCTGGGCGCCATGACACAAAACGTCTCTATACTCTAATATCACTTGCAATTTCCAGTAGTCACTTAGAATACAGCACACTGATGCTATCATACTGTTGTTGCAGACGAAAATAAAGCAGTTAGATGTTATAGGTGCTTGGAGGAACTGGTTGGCAAATATGGAGCAGGAAGATGATGTGAGTGGCGTCTTTTTCACACACAAAAATCACTCCCATAAAAAGAATTCAAGAATTCTGCCCATCGCTGACAATATTTTGTTGTGGTGTCAGATGAGTGTAGGCTCATGCAGCGAAGGCGCACTGCAGGAGGCACTGAGGCAGGAAAGCTGAACAGGTGCCACGACACTTACACAGACACCTTACCCTACATTCTTCCATCACTCACAGTTATAACTCCAGGAATTTATATTCCATCACTCACCTGCCAACATTTTGTTGTAGGTAGAATGGGGAAGTATGGAGGACTGGAAGGAGAGACTTTGTTGCTCTGGTTGAGGTTCAACATGTAGCAATATTTTCGTTTGGCAAGCGCGAGATCCCTCTTGTACTGGGTCCAACATTCAACTGAACTACTCATACAGACTTACAGAGAGCTGTGGAGGAATACGAATATAAAGGTGACACAGGTACACACCTTCTACCAACCCTTGTGCTGGCCTAGAGATAATTATGTTAATATTTACACAGAAAGTAGATGCGTTGAATGTGATCTCATGAGGAAGGTATCTCAGTGAATTGTCAGAAAGCGGAAGTAGAAGTACCAGTAATAAGATAACTTGAATGTACATTTCAAGTCGTACTTACACCTTTTTTTCAGAATATGGATGTTGTTGCTTGAACTTCTGTCTATACTGTCCCACGACGTAGGCATTATCTTATTATTATTATTATTATTATAATTATTATTATTATTATTATTATTATTATTATTATTATTATTATATTTATCATTATAATAATAATAATTATTATTATTATTATTATTATTATTATTCTTTTTCTTTCAACACGTCGACCGTTTCCCACCGAAGCGGGGTGGCCCAAAAGGAAAAACGAAAGTTTCTCCTTTTACATTTAGTAATATATACAGGAGAAGGGGTTACTAGCCCCTTGCTCCCGGCATTTTAGTCGCCTCTTACGACACGCATGGCTTACGGAGGAAGAATTCTGTTCCACTTCCCCATGGAGATAAGAGGAAATAAGAACAAGAACTAGTAAGAAAATAGAAGAAAACCCAGAGGGGTGTGTATATATATGCTTGTACATGAATGTGTAGTGTGACCTAAGTGTAAGTAGAAGTAGCAAGATGTATCTGAAATCTTGCATGTTTATGAGACAGAAAAAAGACACCAGCAATCCTACCATCATGTAAAACAATTACAGGCTTTCGTTTTACACTCACTTGGCAGGACGGTAGTACCTCCCTGGGCGGTTGCTGTCTACCAACCTACCACCTAGGAGGTATTATTATTATTATTATTATTATTATTATTATTATTATTTTGCTATTATAATCTGGTAGGAGGCTGTAAAGCCTAAAAGGTCATAGGACGCATGGAAAACAGGAAGGGTTTGTTGCCTTGGATCAACAGCCCCTCACCGGCATCAAGTCACTTTCCAAGAGGGAGATATACCTCTCATCTCCACGAGACGACCTCCACGAAACGACCTCCACAAGACGACTTCCACGAGAGGACCTCCAAACTTGGAGACATATTTCATCCAGCATCACAGTCTCTCAGGGCAAAGACGCCTTTATTGCTTTTCATTCAGGTGTGTGGGCATTACGACCCCAGATCCACTCTAACTTTGCATATACGTATTCATCGCAGAAACTAGGAATCACAGTTATATTATTGGAAACTTTTTCATTCTGCAAAAGTTTTATTAAGTAACTCTTGCTGACTGAACCAGAAGCCTGGCTCACCTCTCCCAGTAATTATTAGCAAGGATGGAGTCAGAGGAGTGTGTGGGGAAGTGTGCGGGGATTGTGGGGAGTGTGTGGGGGAGCGTGGGGGAAGTGTGTGTGAGTGTGGGTAAATGTGTGGGGAGTGTGTGTGAGTGTGGGTAAATGTATGGGGAGTGTGTTGAGCGGAGTGTGTGGAGGAGTGTGTTGAAGAGTGTGTGGAGGAATGTTTGAGTGTGTGGAAAAGTGTTGGAGGAGTGTGTGTGTGTGTGGTAGTGTTTGGGGGATTATCTGGGCGACTGTGTGGGGGGAGTATGGGCCTGACGTACAGTGTCTTGAACGATTCCTTACTATGGTATCGGAACGCTATTCTCAGGTTTGCCAGGCGCCCATATGCTGCAGTAATTACCTGGTTGATGTGCGCCTCGGGAGATGTGCTCGGAATTATACTCACCCCAAGATATTTTCCTTGGATGAGGTTTGCATTCTTTGGCCCCCAAGCCTGTACTCTGTCTGTGGTCTTCTTTGCCCTTCCCCGATCTTCATGACTTTGCATTTGGTGGGGTTAAATAACAGGAGCCAGTTACTGAACCAGGCTTGCAGCCTGCCCAGATCCCTGTGTAGTCCTGACTGATCCTCTTCAGATTTAATTCTCCTCATTAACTTCATATCTGCAAACAGGGACACTTCTGAGTCTATCCCTTCCGTTATGTCATTCACATATACCAAAAATAGCACTGGTCCTAGGACTGACCCCTGTGGGACTCCGCTCGTCACAGGCGCCCACTGTGATGCCTCATCACGTACCATGACTCGTTGTTGCCTCTCTGTCAAATATTATCTGATCCACTGCAGTGCCCTTCCTGTTATACGCGCCTGGTCCTCTAGCTTCTGCACTAATCTCCTGTGATTAACTGTGTCGAAGGCCTTCTTGCAGTCTAAGAAAATGTAATCAACCCACCCCTCTCTCTCGTGTCTTACTTCTGTTACTCTGTCATAAAACTCTAGAAGGTTTGTGACACAGGATTTGCCTTCCATGAATCCGTGCTGGTTGTCGTTTATAATCTTGTTCCGTTCCAGGTGCTCCACCACTCTCCTGATAATCTTCTCCATGACTTTGCATTCTATATACGTCAGTGACACTGGTCTATAGCTTTGTGCCTCTTTTTTGTCTCCTTTTTTGATAATGGAAACTACATTTGCCGTCTTCTAAAACTTAGGTAGTTGCCCAGTTTCAAGGGTTGTGTTGAAGATTGTGGTTAGTGGCACACACAGCGTATCTGCTCCCTCTCTTAGGACCTACAGGGAGATGTTGTCCGGTACCATCGCCTTCGAGGTATCAAGGTCACTTAGCAGCTTCTTCACCTCTTCCTCAGTTGTGTGTATGTCATCCAACACTTGTTGGTATATTCTTTGTTGGTGTCCCCCTCTGTTCTGCCTTCCCAGAGTCCTTCCTGTCTCCACTGTAAATACTTCCTTAAATGTCGTGTTGAGCTCCTCACATACCTCTTGATCGTTTCTTGTGAGTTCCCCACCTTCTTTCCTCAGCCTGATCTCATGGTTCATGACTGTTGTCTTCCTCCTAATGTGGCTATACAGCAGTTTCAGGTCAGACTTGACTTTCGATGCTATGTCGTTTTGGTACTGTCGCTGGGCCTCCCTCATCTGTGCATACTCGTTTCTGGCTCTCCGACTAATCTCCTTATTTTCCTGGGTCCTTTGCCTACTCTGCTTTTTCCATTCTCTAGTGCACTTAGCTTTTGCCTCTCTACAATTTCGGGTAATCCAAGGGCTTGCTTTGGTCTTCCCATTATTTATGTTGCTCTTGGGAACAAACCTTTCCTCTGCCTCCTTGCATTTTGTTATGTATTCCATCATTTCCTTTACTGATTTTCCTACCAATTCTCTGTCCCACTGAACCTCCTTCAGGAACTTCCTCATACCTGTGTAGTCCCCCCTTTTACAGTTTTGCTTTTCCCATTAAACTCCTGTTACCCTATCCACTCGTAACTCTCTTATGTATTCAACGCTCAGAACCACTTGATCACTAGCTCCAAGAGGCCTCTCATATGTGAAGTCCTCAATGTCCGAGCTGCTCAGGGTGAACACAAGGTCCAGTCTTGCTGGTTCATCCTCCCCTCTCTCTCTAGTAGTGTCTCTAACATGTTGATGCATGAGGTTTTCCAGTACCACATCCATCATCTTGGCTCTCCATGTTTTGGGACCCCAATGTAGCTCCAGGTTTTCCCAATTGATCTTCCTGTGGTTGAAATCGCCCATAACCAGTAACTTTGCTCTGCTCGAGTGAGCTCTTCTTGCCACCTCAGCCAGTGTGTCCACCATTGCTCTGTTGTTCTCTTCATATTCCTCTCTTGGCCTCTTGCAGTTCTGTGGCGGATTATACATCACTGCAATGACTACCTTATGTTCCCCAGACTGAATTGTACCTACTACGTAATCCCTTTCTCCGATCTCGTCCATGCCTTCCATTTCCTCAAATCCCCATCGTTTTTTTATGAGCAGTGCAGCCCCTCGTACCCCTGTGTTCCTTCCATATTTCCACATGATCTGATATCCCGGTGGGAAGATTGCGTCTGTTATTGTGTCAGTGAGTTTCGTTTCTGTGACTGCTATGATGTCTGGGGACTTCTCATTGATTCTTTCACGCCACTCCTCATATTTATTTGTAATTCCATCTGCGTTCGTGTACCAAACTGTGGTCGTGGGAGAATATTGGGGTTGGGGGAGCCGTAGCCCTGGCGGGGACCTATTAGGGGTTGCAGTGGGGGTAGGGTTTGTGATGAGGGGGGTGAGAGAGAGTGTTGGTGGAGAGAGTGCCTTTGTTTTGGGATGGGTTGGGGTGGGGTGGGGTGTATGGCTAGGGGGAGAGGGGGAAGAAGACAGGGAAGGATAAGGAGGAAAAGGAAGATGAAATGGATGAGAGAGGGGGTAGATAGACAGCTAGGTAGGTATAGGAGAGAGAGAGAGAGAGAGAGAGAGATAGAGAGAGAGAGAGAGAGAGAGAGAGAGAGAGAGAGAGAGAGAGAGAGAGAGAGAGAGAGAGAGAGAGAGAGAGAGAGAGAGAGAGAGAGAGAGAGAGAGAGAGAGAGGAGAGCAAAGTTGTCAGAGGGGGAAGGACGGGGTCGTGGTCACTTGTCCCAGTGCCTGCTGTGTTAGTTAGTTACCATTTTGTCGTAGGCACATGTCGATTAGACACTAGGCCTGTTTTATGTGTGTGTGTAAGGAAACACTTCGAAATGTTTCCGCCCCGCTGGTAATTGAACCCGGGCCCTCCGTGTGTACTCACCTAATTGTACTCACCTAATTGTGGTTGCAGGGGTCGAGACTCAGCTCCTGGCCCCGCCTCTTCGCTGTCTGCTACTGGGTCTCTGCTCTCCCTGCTCCATGAGCTTTATCATACCTTGTCTTAAAACTATGTATGGTTCCTGCCTCCACTATATCTTTCTCTAGTCCATTCCACTTCCTGACTACTCTGTGGCTGAAGAAATGTTTCCTGACATCCCTTTGACTCATCTGAGTCTTCATCTTCCAGTTGTGTCCCCTTGTTTCTGTGTTCCCTCTCTGAAACAACCTGTCACTATCTACCTTATCAATTCCCCGCAGTATTTTGTATGTCGTTATCATGTCTCCTCTGACCCTTCTTTCCTCCAGTGTTGTTAGTCCTATTTCCCTCAACCTTTCTTCATAAGACAGACCCCTGAGTTGTGGAACTAACCTTGTCGCAAACCTTTGCACTTTCTCTAGTTTCTTGACGTGCATGTGTGTGCATGTGTGTGTGTGTGTGTGTTTTGGTTGTAGCAGTTTAGTGTTGAGTCCTTCCTTAATTTAGCAATAAAATAAGTACCTCTGTCTGGCTTTCCGGCTATCCTAGGTTCTCCACACGTATGCTGCTATGTATTATACTCTATGCACTGTATTCCTGTTTACCTGAATAAACTTACTCACTCATTATGTTAGTGTATTTGTCTGACCTTAGCGCCTGCGCCCTCGATCGCTGTGTGTGTCACTAGCATGTGGCTCCTCCCTATGTCCCTTCCCAAGTTTCTCTCCCTTACTGTGTGTTAAGTGCTCTATGTATGATATTCAGCTCTCCAGAGCAGGGATTATGACCCTCAGCTGTAGGTATTGCAGGGCCAGATCCCTCATGCAACCACAAAAAGGTGTTTGTACATTACGTCCGGCAGCTGAGGTCTGCATTCTGCTAAGTTGCTGTTGCACGATGTTTCCTCTCAATGTGGCGTACTCCTGGTTTCTTGCTTCTCCTTCGTTTCTTTTTCACTGTGCTCACTGCATTCACTGACATATCTATCCTTATCTCTTATCTTTCTATCTTGGGTCGCACTTATTCCTCAGTATACACCACGACATACTCTGTGGAAACACCTTTAGTCCTAGTTCCCAACTGCTTCCCTGTTCCCGTCTTGCCTCCTACACTTATCAAACACTTGTATCTTATTTTTTCCCCTGTGGTTGTGTTAATAGTTTTCTTTCATTTTCTTTACATTTCTGCTCCTGGAAATATGCTAGTCCCTGAACTTTATTGATTCCCCTCACTGATCTACCTTCGCTGCTAGTCACAACAACCCACTTCCTGTATGGCACCATCCAGTAACGGCCTTATTCTGGGTCTGCACTATAGACATTATTATCTGTATTTTTCTCTTCTGTGATCACTTATATTTCCCTTTTCTGGGTTTAAATGATTATTTGCACTTTAAGATTTGCACACGCCTATTTGCCGCGCTCTATTCCCTCTGTGTGTGTCGGAGTATGTGTGTGGAGTGTGTGTGGGAGTGTGTGGAGGAGTGAGTGGAGGAGTGTGTGGAGAAGTGAGTGGAGGAGTGTGTGGAGGAGTGTGTGGAAGAGTCTGTGGGGAAAGTGTGTGAAGCTTTTGGGAGAGTGAGTGTATCGGAGTGTGTGTGAGGAGTGTTTTGGTAAATGGGTGTAGGAGTATGCGGAGAAGCGTGTGGAGAAACCTGGTGAAGAGTCTGGGGATGAGTCTGGGAACAAGTCTGGGGACGAGTCTGGGGTCGAGTCTGGGGACGAATCTGGGAACAAGTCTGGATACGAGTCTGGGGACGAATCTGGAGACGAGTCTGGGAACGAGTCAGGGGACGAGTCTGGTTACGAGTCTGGGGACGAGTCTGGGGACGAGGCTGCTGATGAGTCTGAGGACGAATCTGTGTGGCGAATCGTTTCCTCAATAAAGATACTCAAGTATTGCATATGTGTCTAATTTATCAAGGTCCAAGTGGTACAAGTGATCAAGGTCCCAGTGGTACAAGTGATCAAGGTCCCAGTGGTACAAGTGATCAAGGTCCCAGAGGTACAAGTGATCAAGGTCCCAGTGGTATAAGTGATCAAGGTCCCAGGACCGAAACGTTTTCTAATAAATATGTCCCAGCATTTGCTCACCTGTCTTTTAATTAAAGCATTAGTTGATAAATAAAGTGGTGGATGAAGACAGTGATGGATGAAGAGAGTAGTGGATGAAGACATTGGTGGATGAAGACAGTGGTGGATGAAGACAGTAGTGGATGAAGACAGTGGTGGATGAAGACCGTAGTGGATGAAGACAGTGGTGGATGAAGACAGTGGTGGAAAAAGACAGTGGTGGATAAAGATAGTAGTGGATGAAGACCGTAGTGGATGAAGATAGTAGTGGATGAAGACAGTGGTGGATGAAGACAGTGGTGGATGAAGACAGTGGTGGATGAAGACAGTAGTGGATGAAGGCAGATTGAAATGCAGACAAGAGAGGAGAAAGTAGTGATGAATAAAGATGATGTTGGATGAAGAGAGTGGTGGATGAAGACAGTAGTGGATGAAGGCAGATTGAAATGCAGACAAGAGAGGAGAAAGTAGTGATGAATAAAGATGATGTTGGATGAAGAGAGTGGAGGGTGAGGGAAGAGAGAATGGAAAGAGAAAGATGATAATTCCATTAACGATGGTGTCTCCACTAACAGGAAGGAAGCACAATGACTGTGTCAGGGGCCCTGCTAACTGAAGGAAGTACAATGACTGTGTCAGGGGCCCTGCTAACTGAAAGAAGCACAATGACTGTGTCAGGGGCCCTGCTAACTGAAGGAAGCACAATGACTGTGTCAGGGGCCCTGCTAACTGAAGGAAGCATAATGACTGTGTCAGGGGCCCTGCTAACTGAAGGAAGCACAATGACTGTGTCAGGGGCTGAAGGAAGCACAATGACTGTGTCAGGGGACCTGCTAACTGAAGGAAGCACAATGACTGTGCCAGGGGCCCTGCTAACTGAAGGAAGCACAATGACTGTGTCAGGGGCCCTGCTAACTGAAGGAAGCACAATGACTGTGTCAGGGGCCCTGCTAACTGAAGGAAGCACAATGACTGTGCCAGGGGCCCTGCTAACTGAAGGAAGCACAATGACTGTGTCAGGGGACCTGCTAACTGAAGGAAGCACAATGACTGTGTCAGGGGCCCTGCTAACTGAAGGAAGTACAATGACTGTGTCAGGGGCCCTGCTAACTGAAGGAAGCACAATGACTGTGTCAGGGGCCCTGCTAACTGAAGGAAGCACAATGACTGTGTCAGGGGCCCTGCTAACTGACGCTCCCTCTCTCAACACTTACTACAAAACTAAACTTTGATCTTTTATCTGTTTAATCTTCGAAAAATATTTTTCTTGTGAACTGACCTTGAATCAAGCTTAAAGGCTAAACTTGTAACAAAATAATTATAATACTTGAACATCCAGCACTCTTCTGTGAGCGCTTTAGATGTAAGTCAGTGTAGGCAAGTGTGCTTGTTCAAGACTCGTAACATTAATGAAAGAATTCAGGAAAACTGTCTAGCTGGCCTTGAGTTCTGGAAATGGGAAATACAGTGCCTGCGCTTTGCAGGTGGGGTGAGGATGCTGCAGGTGGGGTGAGGATGCTGCAGGTGGGGTGAGGATGCTGTAGGTGGGGTGAGGATGCTGTAGGTGGGATGAGGATGCTGCAGGTGGGGTGAGGATGCTGTAGGTGGGGTGAGGATGCTGTAGGTGGGATGAGGATGCTGCAGGAGGGGTGAGGATGCTGTAGGTGGGGTGAGGATGCTGCAGGTGGGGTGAGGATGCTGCAGGTGGGGTGAGGATGCTGCAGTTTGTAGGGCTATCGAAATTTTGATTTCAGCGAACAATTTAATGAATGAGGATAAACTGGTATCGTCAATTCTGAATCTCTCTACCTTGAAGGAAGGTCTGTTAACAATACAATATAATAATACTGTCCCATAATAATACAATACATTGTATTATAACACAATGTGTTGATTCACTCATCTGACAGGATTCGAACCCCTGACAAGCCAGCTGTTAAAGAACTGGTCAGCTAGTTTTAGCACTAGTTTACCAGAACTTCATACCTTGCTAGTTTCGTGAGTTGCTTACAATCGTATTATGACGAATTGAAGAGTCAGTGTCTTGATGTTTGCGGTTGACCTTCAGGCTATAAATTAAGGAAATGTTGGTGTAATTATTTAAGAAATCAAGAACACCTTGAAAGTATTTACAATGAGATCACATTATTGATACTTAGCACAAACGAATAATTGTAAATTAAAACTCATCTATTGCATATACATATAGAGTGATAAACACGAAGGCGAGTGCAATCATGGTGTAATAGCACACAAAGAGTAATAAACAAAGTAAAGTCAGAGGCGGCTACAGTGAAAACCTCTGTTCTACAAGGTGCTTGCTCCCATCTTTTTCCCATCCTCATGTCTGACATAGAGAGAGATGTGAGCCACAGCACAGTGTCGTTCATCGCTGACAATACAATAATTTGCATGACAGTGTCATCCATTGAGGAAACTGCAAATCTCCAAGTGGACATTAACCAAGCCTTTAAATGGGCCTAAGAAAACTATGTGATGTTTAGTGAGAACAAATGCAATTACTCTGCTATGAAAAACTCGAGGAAATATAAACTGTTTTGAAGTATAAAAGAAATTCCACCAACAGAAAAACTAATGTAAAGGACCTTGGGGGGATAATGTCAGGGAATCTCACTTTCAGAGATCATAACAATGTCTCTACCTCATCCACATCAGCTAGGAAAATGATAAGACGAATAATGAGAACTTTCAAGACTAGGGATGCTAAGCCAATGAGCATTCTCTTCAAGGCACATGTTCTCTCTAGGCTGGAGTACAGCTGTACACTAATGGCCCCTTTCACTGCAAGTATAAGTACAATAGAGCACCTCAATTACTGAGAACGGTTAAAGTCCCTTGACCTGTACTCATTGAAACGCAGGCAAGAAAGATACATCATAATATACACTTGGAGAATGCTAGAGGAACTAGACCCAAACCTGCACATTGAAATCACTCCCTACAAAAGCGAAAGACTTGGAAGGTGGTGTAACATCTCCCAATAAAAAGCAGGGGTGCCATGAGTACACTAAGACACAACACAATGAGTGTCAGGGGCCAAAGATTGTTCAGCTGCCTCCCAGCAAACATAAAGGGAATTTCCAATAGACCCCTGATTGTCTTCAAGAGTGAGCTGGACATGCACCTAAAGTCAGTACTTGACCAGCCGGGCTTTGGTTGTTTACGTCGGTGTCATGGCGGCCAGCAGTAGCAGCATGTTAATCAGGCCCTGATCCACCACGAGGCCTGATCATGGATCAGGCCACGGGGGTGATGATCCCCGGAACACCCTCCAGAGATACTCCACGTATAACTTGGGGGAAGAAGTGATGAGTGGAGGAAGACCATGGTTTGGATGAAAGTGTATCAATATTTCCTAATTATTAGTTGCTTTTCCAGCATAATCTTCTATGTCATAATGAACTTCCAAGTACTTTCGTGATTTCTCACATTATCAAGGAACTGTAGGAATAATAGAAGAGAAGGTATATAAGGGCGAGATTACACCTCGTGGTCAACATACAACACCTCCTCCTTACCTTTATGATGTGGATCAGATGGTCAAGAATCTATCAAACAGCTTTTATTCTTCCCAAGTTTTATGATTTAAACATGTTGAACCTAACTTAAATTCCTCCCAATTTTTATTAATTATAAATGAATCAAATTTGTATAATCTTAAACCAATATTCATATTAAATTCAAAACTATTTTTTATGTAGTATGATATTATTACATTTCTGTCAGCCACGGACCTGCTTGATAAAACTTTCTCTGTTTTTATCAAATTAATTGGATGATTAAAATCTCTCACATGAACAAAGCATTAGATTCTTATCCAATTCTAATGTTATATTTATGATGTTATAATCTTAGTTCAAGGCTGTGTCTTGTAGACACCTCTCCTTAGCAATTTGTACATAAAATACTTTGAAAAAAGATTACTTAACAAAATACTTCCCAATAAAGCTAAGTGGTACAGATATGGTGATGATATTTTATGTCTAATGCTTAAGAATATAGATATTAACCATTTCCTTGTTAAACTGGATAGTCTAGCACATTCCATAAAATTTTCAGTCGAGTTTGATCGAAATAACACTTTGGCTTTTGTAGATGTATTAATTATTAAGGGGAACCATGATTTTAAACTTTAAATTTACAGAAAACCAACAAATAACTGTTCGTATGTACACTATTATTCTTCACATCATGATAGAGTTAAACTTTCTGTATTCTCATCAATGTTTTGGGAGCTTTACGTATCTGCAGCCCAGAGTTCATAGATGAAGATATCTTGAAGATTTATGAAATAGCTATTGTTCGAAAATACCCAAAACACTTAAGTCATAAATCTTTTAAAATTGCTTGAAATATTTTTTTGCAATTCAAAAAGGATGAACTACCTTATCAAACTAAAATATGTTGGTTCTCCATTAAAATGATTTTTTTTATATACCTTCTCTACTTAATAATTTTAATATCAAAGTTGTATTTAAAAATCTCGATATAGTAAAACACTTTTGATTAAAATTCCAAAAAAAAAAAAAAAGCTGACGACTGTGTCTATTAGATGCCTTGTAAAAAAATGTGATAAAGTTTATTATAATCAAACTGGGAAGTTTTGACCTAAGATTCCAACAACTTCAATGTAGCATTACAATTGGATAAGAGTCTAATACTCTGTTTATTGAAGTGAACATTTTTAACAATCTAAATGATTTTGAAAAGGCCCGAAAAATTGCATTAAGCAGGTCCATAAACCATACCACGGGTGGGGTTCGAACCCGCGGTCAGAGAGTCTCAGAACTCCAGACCGTCGCGTAAGCCACTGGGCCAGCTAGCTTCAATAAGATTCATCCAACTAGGTATATTTCTACACAATAGGAAGGTTAGCATAGGCACCACTGTGTCCACAAATGGTATGGTTTGTTTGCAATGTGTCATTACGATTTCGTGAGTCATGTTGACGGCTTTGAAGGGGACTTGAGCTAGAGTTCGTCACAGCCATGCTAGCTGGAGATTCGTCTGTAAAAACTTGCATTTGTAGACACAGTGGTGCCTATGCTAACCTTCCTATGGTGTAGAAATATACCTAGTTAGATGAATCTTATTGCTAGCTGGCCCAGTGGCTTACGCAACGGTCTGGAGTTCTGAGACTCTCTGACCGCTGGTTCGAACCCCACCCGTGGTATGGTTTGTTTGCAATCGTGTCATTACGATTTCGTGAGTCAAGCAGGTCCATGGTCGAGAGAAACATAAAAAAATCAGACTTCATAAAAAATATTTTTTAAATTATTGTGAATACTGGTTTAGGATTATAAAAATTAAGGGTTATAATTAATAAATTATGGAAAAATTTAAGATATATTCGACAAGTTAAAATGTTAACGCTTGGGTAGATTATAAGCTTTGTGGCACAAGTCTTTGAAAACCTCACCCGTATCATCATACAAGGTTCAGGTGTTGTATGTTGACCTTTAAGTGTAATCTCGCCCTTATATAACTTCTGCTAGTCTTATATTTTTATAGTTCCTTGAAATTGTGAAAAATTACGAAAGCGACTGAAAGTTCACTATTCTATTCACAGTGGTTATTTTGCATATATATATATATGTATCAATAACTACACTACATGTTGTTTATAGGATTGTTTGGTGCAGTGGTTTAGAGCTTAGTGAATTTTCGATCTCCTCCGACGAGGTGGGCTAAAACAACACGGGTTCCATCCCCGGCTAGCTGCAGTTTGTTATTGATTAAATACCACTTGTTCGTGGTTACAATAATGTATATATATATATATATATATATATATATATATATATATATATATATATATATAGGTAATACATATTTTAAGAAAAAGAGGATAAATAAATATACAAGATATGATGTAAGGCGTAATGACAGTAGTTTGTTAGACTACGTATTAGTAGATAAAAGACTGTTGGGTAGACTTCAGGATGTACATGTTTATAGAGGGGCCACAGATATATCAAATCACTTTTTAGTTGTAGCTACAGTGGGAGTAAAAGATAGATGGGATACAAGGAAAATAGATGCAGTAAGTAAGAGAGAGGTGAAAGTTTATAAACTAAAAGAGGAGGCAGTTAGGGTAAGATATAAACAACTATTGGAAGACAGATGGGCTAGTGAGAGTGTAGGCAGTGGGGTCGAAGATGTATGGGGTAGGTAAGAGTGTTCAGCAGAAGTTTGTGGTTACAGGAAAGTGGGTGCGTGAGGGAAGAAGACCGATTGGTGGAATGATGATGTAAAGAGAGTAGTAAGGGAGAAAAAAATAGCATATGAGAGGTTTTTACAAAGTAGAAGTGATGCAAGGAGGGAAGAGTATATGGAGAGAAAAAGAGAGGTTAAAGATGTATGGGGTAGGTTAAAGAATGTAGTGTAAGAGTGTTCAGCAGAAGTTTATGGTTACAGGAAAGTGGGTGCGGGAGGGAATAAGAGCGATTGGTGGAATGATGATGTAAAGGGAGTAGTAAGGAAGAAAAAATTAGCATATGAGATGTTTTTACAAAGTAGAATTGATGCAAGGAGGGAAGAGTATATGGAGAGAAAAAGAGAGGTTAAGAGAGTGGTGAAGCAATGTAAAAAGAGAGCAAATGAGAGTGGGTGAGATGTTATCAACAAATTTTGTTGAAAATAAGAAAAAGTTTTGGAGTGAGATTAATAAGTTGAGGAAGCCTAGAGAACAAATGGATTTGACAGTTAAAAATAGGAGAGGAGAGTTATTAAATGGAGAGTTAAAGGTATCGGGAAGATGGAGAGAATATTTTGAGGAGTTGTTAAATGTTGATGAAGACAGGAAAACTGTGATTTCGTGTATAGGGCAAGGAGGAACAACATCTTGTAGGAGTGTGGAAGAGCCAGTTGTGAGTGTGGAGAAGTTCGTGAGGCAGTGGGTAGAGTGAAAGGGGGTAAAGATAGAAATGTTAAAAGAAGGCGGGGATATAGTTTTAGAGTGGTTGGTGCTATTATTTAATAAATGTATGGAAGAGGGTAAGTGGGACAAAAGAGAGTGCAAAAAATATAGCGGAATAAGTCTGTTGAGTATACCTGGTAAAGTGTATGGTAGGGTTATTATTGAAAGAATTAAGAGTAAGACGGAGAGCAGGATAGCAGATGAACAAGGTGGCTTTAGGAAAGGTAGGGGGTGTGTAGACCAAGTGTTTACAGTGAAACATATAGGTGAACATTATTTAGATAAGGGTATAGAGGTTTTTGTGGCATTTATGGATTTGGAAAAGGCGTATGATAGGGTAGATAGGGGAGCAATGTGACAGATGTTGCAGGTGTATGGAATAAGAGGTAGGTTACTGAAAGCAGTGCAGAGCTTTTATGAGGATAGTGAGGCTCAGGTTAGAGTATGTAGGAGAGAGGGAGATTATTTCCCAGTAAAAGTTGGCCTTAGACAAGGATGTGCGATATCACCGTGGTTGTTCAATATATTTATAGATGGGGTTGTAAGAGAAGTGAATGCTCGGGTGTTGGCAAGAGGAGCGGGATTAAAATATAATGGTGAATGAATTTGGTAGTGTATGTAAAAGAAGAAAATTGAAAGTGAATATATAAAAGAGTAAGGTGAGTAGGATAACAAAAAGATTAGGTGACGAAAGATTGGATATCAGATTGAAGGGAGAGAGTATGGAGGAGGTGAATGTATTAAGATATTTAGGAGTGGACATGTCAGCAGATGGGTCTATGAAGGATGAGGTGAATCATAGAATTGATGAGGGGAAAAGGGTGAGTGGTGCACTTCGGAGTCTGTGAAGACAAAGAACTTTGTCCATGGAAGTAAAGAAGGGAATGTATGAGAGTATAGTTATACCAACACTCTTATATGGGTGAGAAACATGGGTGATGAATGTTGCAACGAGGAGAAGGCTGGAGGCAGTGGAGATGTCATGTCTGAGGTCAATGTGTGGTGTGAATATAATGCAGAGAATTCGGAGTTTGGAAGTTAGGAGGAGGTGCGGGATTACCAAAACTATTATCCATAGGGCTGAGGAAGGGTTGTTGAGGTGGTTCGGACATGTAGAGAGAATGGAACGAGAGAGGATGACTTCGAGAGTGTATAAATCTGTAGTGGAGGTAAGGCGGGGTAGGGGTCGGCCTAGGAAAGGTTGGAGGGAGGGGTAAAGGAGGTTTTGTGTGCGAGGGCCTTGGATTTCCAGGAAGCATGCGTGAGCTTATTTGATAGGATTGAATGGATACAAATGGTTTGTAATACTTGATGTGCTGTTGGAGTGTGAGCAAAGTAATATTTATGAAGGAATTCAGGGAAATCGGCAGGCCGGACTTGAGTCCTGGAGATGGGAAGTACAATGTCTGCACTCTGAAGGAGGGGTGTTAATGTTGCAGTTTTATAACTGTAGTATAAAGCACGCCTCTGGCAAGACAGTGATGGAGTGAATGATGATAAAAGTTTTTCTTTTTCGGGCCACCCTGCCCTGGGGGGAATCGGACGATGTGTTAATAATAATATTAATAATAATATATATATATATATATATATATATATATATATATATATATATATATATATATATATATATATATATATATATATATATATATATATATATATATATGTCGTGCCGATTAGGTAAAACTGGTCAATTAGCAAGAACTCATCTAAAATTAAGGCCTTTCTAAAAATTTCTCTTATACGTTTAAAGATATATTTTTTTCATTTATGTTAATGTAAGAATTTATAATTTTGTACCAAGAGAAACTTTGAAAACCTACCTAACCTTATTACAACAAGCGCAATTTAATTTAGCCTAATCCAACTAAATATATTTTAGAAAAGTGTACAATAATTTAATAATAAACAAACACAATGAAATATATTTTTTTCGTTAGGTTCAGAATGATTTTTGCGAAATTATTGCATACACAAATTTACGATTGCCCTATTCGGCAAGAAGTGCTTTGCTATTTAAGCCAAACTCTTAAGTTTGGCACGACATATATATATATTATATATGTCATATATATAATATATATATGTCTACATATATATATTATATATATGTCGTGCAATCGTAAATTTGTGTATGCAATAATTTCGCAAAAATCATTCTGAACCTAACGAGAAAAATATATTTCATTGTGTTTGTTTATTAATAAATTATTATAAACGTATATAAAATATATTTATACTTGGATTAGGCTAAATTAAATTGCACTTGTTATAATAAGATTAGGTAAGTTTTCTAAGGTTCTTTTGGTACAAAATTATTAATTTTTACATTAGCATAAATGAAAAAAATATACATTTAAATGTATAAAAGAAAATTTTAGAAAGGACTTAATTTTAAACGAGTTCTTGCTAATTGACTAACTTTACCTATTCGGCACCCCACATATATATATATGTCGTGCCGATTAGGTAAAACTTGCGATTTTGGCTTAAATAGCAACGCTATCCTTGCCATATAAGACAAGTGAAAATTTGTGTATGCAATAATTTCGCCAAAATCATTCTGAACATAACGAAAAAAATACATTTCATTGTGTTTGTTTATTATTAAATTAATGTTAACGTATCTAAAATATATTTAGTTGGGTTAGGCTAAATTAAATTGCGCTTGTTGTAATAAGGTTAGGTAGGTTTTCAAAGTTTCTCTTGGTACAAAATTATAAATTCTTACATTAACATAAATGAAAAAATATATCTTTAAACGTATAAGAGAAAATTTTAGAAAGGACTTAATTTTAGATGAGTTCTTGCTAATTGACCAGTTTTACCTAATCGGCACGACATATATATATATATATATATATATATATATATATATATATATATATATATATATATATATATATATATATATATATATATATTTTATATATATGGGTGTGTGTAATCACCTAGTTGTTGTTGCAGGAGTCGAGACACAGCTCCTGTGTGTGTACTCACCTAGTTGTACTCACCTAGTTGTGGTTGCAGGGGTCGAGTCATAGCTCCTGGCCCCGCCTCTACACTGGCCTCTTCTGGGTCACTCTCCCTGCGTCATGAGCTTTATCATACCTCTGCTTAAAGCTATGTATTGAGCCTGCCTCGACTACATCGCTTGCTAAACTATTCCACTTCCCAACCACTCTGTGACTGAAGAAATACTTCCTAACATCTCTGTGATTCATCTGAGTCTTCAGCTTCCAACTGTGTCCCCTTGTTGCTGTGTCCCATCTCTGGAACATTCTGTCTCTGTCCACTTTGTCAATTCCTCTCAGTATCTTATATGTTGTTATCATATCCCCCCTATCTCTCCTTTCCTCCAGTGTCGTCAGGTCGATTTTCCTTAACCTCTCCTCGTAGGACACACCCCTTAGCTACGGGACTAGTCTTGTTGCAAACCTTTGCACTTTCTCGAGCTTCTTCACGTGCTTGGCTAGGTGTGTGTGTGTGTGTGTTTGGGTACTCGAAGTATGGTCCTGACTAGTAGCAGGTCCAGCGTTATACTACTGAGCTACAAGGGCTACTAATAGGAAAGCTCATAGAGAGCGTTAATGTGTTAATGTGTCATGTCTTCCTCAGTGGCCGCCATCTTTCTCTCAATTAGCCTTTGTCGTAGCCCCAGGAGCTATCACACTACATCTATTTTCCCAACACTTAAAACCATTTAGTCTATGAACTCAAGTCGAAATGAAACACTGTCAATAAATAAACAGAAGAATGAACGGTTCGAGTCCCCGTCACACCCAAAGTCTTCCCCCACACGCATAAATAGAGAACATAAATGCACACACACTCACTGCATGAAGGCATCAACGAAGGCATCACCAACCAGGACGCCTCAGTAAAGTGGTGATCACAGAAGGTTCTCTCATCAATGCTGGTTCTCCTTCAGCAGTGACAACACTGACATGAGAGAGTTTGATTTTTACAACCACATTCGCTCACACCATCGACTCTTATTCCCGCAAAGTCTTCTTCCTCTCTATTTTTTTGTTCTGTGGAGCTCTTCAGGATCCTCTTTTCGTCTTCCAATTCTCTCTTTCAGCGTCTCAGTCGCCAGCAACCATTCAGGATGGTGATAAGAGGGGAATAATGTTGAGTGTTCCTGCGTCAGCGTTTCTCCTCTCACTACCATTATTACTGATTCTATTTTGCACCTCTCCCTCTTTTTTCTTATCTTTACCACTTCTCCCTCTTTCTTCACTTGTTTACCACCTCCCTTCTTTCTTCATTTGTTTACCACCTCCCCTCTTTCTTCATGTCTTTACCACTTCTCCCTCTTTCTTCACTTGTTTACCACCTCCCTTCTTTCTTCATTTGTTTACCACCTCCCCTCTTTCTTCATGTCTTTACCACCTCTCCGTCTCACCTTTATCATCTCGCCCTCTCCTCATCTTTACCACTTCTCCCTCTTCTCCTCTTAAACATTTCTCCTTCTCCCTATGTTTACCACCTTTTCTTCTTTCGTCTCCTCTGTGATTCCTTCCTCTACCACTTCTTGCTTATTTTAACTATTTCTTTCCCCTTCCAATCCTGTTGCTCCTTTAAAACTTCTCTTTTAACAGTCACTCTGTTAGCCAGTTACCTTCCTCCTACCAGTCGCCTTCCCTTTACATGTCCTTGTCTGCCAACCAGTCTTCTTAAAAGTCACCTACTTCCTATCAGTCTGTGCCCTTCCTGCAGTTAACTTCCTCTTATCAGTCCCTTTCCCTGCCAGTCACTTTCCACCTACCAGTCCCCGACAGCTTAATAATCTTCCTCCTTCTACCAATCATCTACCTCCTATTAGTTCAGATTAATTTGACCTATTAATTCACATTTATTTAACAGTCTCTCTTTCTGCCAGTCACCCTCTGCCTACTAATCCCTTCCTTCAGTCAATTCCTTCCATCCTATAAGACAACGTCTACCCAGTATTTTGTTTAGTTTCACCTGTTCTTTTCCTCGTGTAAGTCCCCACTCTCCAGTGATCCTAAACCATAGCCTAACCTTCATCATTCTGCTTCACGATCCCCAACTATAACACCATACATAACTCCTCTTCGGCTGCCACATAAAGCCTCCTATCTATTACTCAATTATACTCAGACCTCCAATATCCCCACAGAAACTAGTCCTTCAGCTTCAGCTCCCTCTCTCCAGCGACCTCCTGCTCATCAGTACCTCATCTCTGTCCCTGCTATACCTACCAGTCTCTCACTTCCAGATTTGCCCAGCAGCCTCACAATCAACATTGCCTCATATCAAGACCGACTTAAGACTTCAAACTAACAATCTCTGACCTCCATCCTCCCAAGAACTACTCCTTAATCTCCAGGTCTCTCAGAAGCCTCTCATACACCAGTATATCACCAACATCCACTCTACTCCCTCTCACCCACCAATATATCGTCTGCATCCACTCTATTGCTACTCACCCTCCAGCATATCACCTAGAGTCACTCTAGGATATCACCTACAATTACTATACTGCCTCTCACCCACGAGTACCTCACCTTCAGTATCACCAGCAACCTTACACCCACGAGTACCTCACCTTCAGTATCACCAGTAATCTTACACCCACGAGTACCTCACCTTCAGTATCACCAGTAACCTTACTCCCACGAGTACCTCACCTTCAGTATCACCAGCAACCTTCCTCCCACGAGTACCTCACCTTCAGTATCACCAGCAACCCTACTCCCACGAGTACCTCACCTTCAGTATCACCAGCAACCTTACTCCCACGAGTACCTCACCTTCAGTATCACCAGCAACCTTACACCCACGAGTAACTCACCTTCAGTATCACCAGCAACCTTACTCCCACGAGTACCTCATCTTCAGTATCACCAGCAACCTTACACCCACGAGTAACTCACCTTCAGTATCACCAGCAACCTTACACCCACGAGTACCTCACCTTCAGTATCACTAGCAACCTTACTCCCACGAGTACCTCACCTTCAGTATCACCAGCAACCTTACACCCACGAGTAACTCACCTTCAGTATCACCAGCAACCTTACACCCACGAGTACCTCACCTTCAGTATCACCAGCAACCTTACTCCCACGAGTACCTCACCTTCAGTATTACCAGCAACCTTACACCCATCAATGCTTCACCTTCATTTCCCTCCGGAAGCCTTAAAATCACCTACTCATTCCCTCTAGCGTCTTAAATCAGCATACCACATACTTGTCCCTCACCTTCAGTGTCCTCGGAAAACTCCCACCCACAAGTTTCTCATCTCCAAAATTATTCTTGCTGTTAAGTGATAGTTGATCCGAGGTAATCATCATCAGCTTGCAATTAATATTATACTTTAAGCCCTAAATGTTTCGAAAGTAAGCGTTTTGCATTAGTCTGAATTGATGGATAAATTGCTGTTGCCTTGAATAATAAATTACATTGTTAACTTACTCATTATTAATTAGTGTAAATAGCGCAAACCTCCAGCAAACTATAAATTGTGACATATTCTTCACATGAAAGACTTTGGTTGAATTAACATTAATTTGAATAATTTCTCTTCTGGTTGGGGCGGCTGACGTGATGCCACGTCACTACAGCTGTAGTGACGTGATGCCACGTCACTACAGCTGAAGTGAACTGTGTGTTAGGTCTAAAAAACACTACTACTTGGCTTGGATTTTAAAGTCCCTATTCGAATGCTTAATTTTTCTAATTGTACCTGCATACAATTTATTTAATTATTTATTATAATTTTTAGCAAATATTTTTTAAATTCCTAAACACTTGTTTTTTTTTTTTTTTTTTTTTAATTTCTAAGCAATTTTTTGCATTAATATTTGTTGATTTTAATATTCTATTATTTAATACCTTCTATAATATAATTAATATATATTTAGTACTAGGCCAGCCACCAGCAACCTCCTCCTAAGAGCCCCATAACCTCCCTTCTTTGCGAAAGCCTCCCACCCTCAAGTCTTTCACTTAAGAGTCAAGAGCAGCATTCTACCCACCAGTGTCTTGTCTTCATATTTACGTTGCTCCTTGAGCCTTCCCCATAACAAACCTTATCCTCCAGTAACCGAGTAGATTCACTCTCCAGTAGGTCTCCGGTAGCCACGACTTCACCAGTGGTTTCAGCTACCTACCTTTCACCACTCTAATGAAGGTATATACAGAGGCTGGACAAATTTACATGAACACTTGCTGATCCAACAAATGAATAAAAGTTAAATGATTATATGTGGTTATAAATATAACCATAATTTTTAAGGAGGGTGGACCGGTAAGCCAGCGGAAGGTCTCGGTCAGATGACCAAAAGCTCCAACGGCGGGTCATCATCTGACTAAGACCAGCGACAGGAAACACTTACCCTGTTTCCTGACGAACCTTGCCTAACCTAACCTAACCTGCTGATCAAACTGTCGAATGACTGAATAATCAATTTAAATGTGTTTCAGATCCATTTTTGTTATATGATCCAAGACGAAAACACATCAATTCACATCACTAGACTTGTTAAAAATTGGTATAATGATCATGAGAGTGAAGTCGAACACTTGGATTGGTCCACAATACTCGGATCTAAATATAACTGAGTATCTGTAGGATCGATTAGAACAGCAAGTCAGGAATTTATTTCCTCCACAGTCGTCTTTGGAAGAGTTAGAACAAGTCTTGCATGAGGAATGGCTCAAAATTTCCCTGGATATTGTGCAAATATTATATGAATCAGTTCCTCGAAGAATTAGAGCTGTTTTAGCAAAAATGGAAGACCACCACCATATTGAAATTAAAAATCTTAAAGAAAAATATATAATATATATATATATATAAATATATATATATATATATATATATATATATATATATATATATATATATATATATATATATATATATATAATATTATTGTAACCACGAACGAGTGGTATTTAATCAATAATAACACTGCGACTAACCGAGGGCTCGAACCCGAGTCGCTTTAGCCCACCTCATTGTGAGCGAAAATTCACGACGCTCTAACCCACTGGACCATCCAATCCTTCAAAGATCACGCACCAAGCAGAGCTAGGTGTTGTACCGTGATCCGAGGACATACGATGGTGTGGGTACCTCAGAGCTAATTTCATTTTACTCCCGTTTGGTGTACTAGCCTCCACAAGCAGTATATATATATATATATATATATATATATATATATATATATATATATATATATATATATATATATATATATATATATATATATATATTATTATAACCACGAACGAGTGGTATTTAATCAATAACAACCAACACTGCGATAGCCGGGGCTCGAACCCGTGTCGTTTTAGCACGCTTCATAGTGAGCAATTAGCTCAGACGCACCCACACCATCGTATGTCCTCTGATCACGGTACAACACCTATCTCTGAGCTGTGCGTGATCTTTGTAGGATTGGGTGGTTCAGTGGGTTAGAGCATCGTGAATTTTCGCTTATCATGAGGCGGTCTAAAACGACACGGGTTCAAGCCCCAGCTAGTCGCAGTGTTAGTATATTGATATATATATATATATATATATATATATATATATATATATATATATATATATATTATATAATTGAGGGCCCACCTCTGGTACAAATTGTGGGACCCATAGCCTCGGAGAAGTGGATAAAAAGGCTTCAAGGAAGAAAATTTGGATTTCTTCCTGATGCCATTTGAATATTCCACTTCCCCTACCACCCATCTTCTTTTTTTTTATTACATAATATGGTACAAAAGATTTAAGAGATACATTGTCGATATAAAGATGGCATATACAGTACACGAGGTGTGAGAGATACATGTCTAATACATATTGTTACATGTTTGTCACTGATTATAATGCGAAAATCTCATCCAGCTCTTCCGAGCTGGGGCGCGTGCCCAGAATACAGCATGCATTACCCCTCTGAACAGCAGTGCTGAGTCGCTGGAACAGAAAACTAGCTGCCCTGGGATCCCTAGTTATCTTGTTGAGTCTTTTGCCCAGCTCCTTGAGGAACTTAGATGCACTCTTTCCCCATGAGCCAAGGGTCTCTGAGCCTATGGGAACAAACATATAATGATGGGCAAGTTCTCCATATTTTCTCGACTTCTGGGACTCCCTGAAGGTGGCAGCTGCCCCTCCTTCCTCCCTGGTGTATTGGAGATAGGTATCAGCTAACGTAGATGCACATGTGTAGTCCCACACCACCTGCTTGCCGTCTGTCCAGGCTTGAAGGGTGATACCATCTGGACGCTTTTGGCTGCCATCAGATCTGCATAGTTGGGGTGGTTCCCTTACTGCTGGGCATCCGGCTATTGTGAGGCTCCTCTTGATAATGTTATTAACCTCTTCATGTCTTGCAATCTTTCCCTCGGATTTACGACACACAAAACCATGGTACCCGAATCGGTCTGCTGCTTCACTACCACAAATACACCTGTGTTCGGCGAGAATAGGGGCGGCAAGTCGAAGGGCAACACCAATGCGGATGGTCTGTGGGTCGAGGCGTGTGCCAAGGCTGGAGTTGGGAACAGCCAAAAGAAAATCCCCTGCATGAGGAGCTCTCACTGCAAGGAGGCGGGCTCTATCCTTCCCTGACACACTCTGAAGCATTGCTGAGGCTATATTCTCTACTAATGGGCCATCCCAGTGCGACTGTTTGTAGTTGTTGGGGGGAGCAGGCCTGGTTTCAGAGCCTGTTAGATTATCCCAGATCCTGGCTCCATCAACGAACTTTTGGTCATGGATTCCAATCGTGTCCCTAAGATGTTCAGGAAGAATTGCTGCTACAAGCCCTCTGGATGCAATGCATGAAGACAGGAAAGCAGGTAGAGCAATCTGAGATGACTTGCGGACACCAATGCCTCCTAGTCTGACTGGGAGTGTAGCTTGGTCCCACTGCCCATCTTCTTATATATATATATATATATATATATATATATATATATATATATATATATATATATATATATATATATATATATATATATATATATATATATATATATATATATATATATATATATATATATATATACACATATATGTGTGGAAAAAATGGCCAACACAATGCTCACCAACGCTTCAGGAAAGGACAAAGCTCGTCTCCTAGCGGTGAAGGCACCACACTCAGGAGATTTCCTTCTAGCTGTTCCCAATTCCTCTCTGGGGACTTGACTCGACCAACAGGCCATTCGGATTGGTGTTGCTCTTCGCCTAGCCGCTCCCATACTCACCGAACATAGGTGTATTTGCGGCAGGGCGACGGTTGATCAATTCGGACTTCATGGTCTCGTGTGTCACACATCAGAAGGGAAGTATGCTAGACATGAGGAGGTCAACGACATCATAAAGAGAAGCCTGGCCATGGCCCGTTGCCCAGCTCAACGAGAACCCCAAGTGCAGAGGTCTGATGGAGCCACTATGCTACCCTGGAAGGATGGTAAGCAGATTGCTTGGGACTACACCTGTGCTGCCACAATGGCAGACACCTATTTGGCATACTCCGCAGCCTAAGGGGGTGGAGCTGCCAGTGTCGTATCAGTATCATATGTACACTTGTGTAGTGTACCAGCATTCAGCATTCATCCCACTTATACAGCTGGTCCCTTTGTGTGTGACGTCACGATACCCGCTGACGTCAGAGGCTCAGCGCATGTGCATAGGCTCACACAGGCGTACACACTCACTATCGTCAGACCTATAACTGGACAGACGTGGCTGGACTCTCTCCTACTCTTACCGTAAATATACCGTAACCATCCTACAAGGAGTGTCTATGTCTACCTAAATATCTCTCCCAAGACCCACACAACAAGTGGTGACAGCGGTGTGCCGTAATTTTTATCGATTACGCTGTTATAGAGAGATAGACTACGACAAGCAAGCAAACAGCCTCCAGACCGACCACGTTACCAGCTACTACATCCAAGGAGTCTACATATCTACAGTATCTCCTGGTCAGCTAAGTGCCTCATTTGTTAATTTTGCTAAAGCCTACGAGGGGTTGACCCGGGTTTTGCAAATTCTGTACGAGTAAGCCAGTGAGGGGAGAGTCCCATTCCAGCCGTTAAGCCACCACCAGTTACGTCAGCCTAGGCTTAAGCCAGCTTCTACCTTGCTGTGCTAATTTGTCACAAGATTCCAAGCCAGTCAATCTGTGTTAAAATATTCTACTAAGCCAGCAAGCCACTCTGCTGTCTGAGAAGTAAGCCACGTGAGTTCACGCATTTATACCACCTTTGTACTCCAGTGTATTGCTGTTCTGAGTACAATACCATCCCCGTGGTATCCTGGGTTATTCAAGCCACCCTGGGTTAAGTTCATATAAACGGCGTAAGCCACAGGCGCACGCGGGAAGCGGGAAGCGGTGTGGGGCACTCCACCCAACCACCCCCCACCACCCACGCTAAGGCAGACGCCTTGACCACGTGCATCCACCCACACAAAGCATTAAGTGTGGATTATTTCACCCTTAACTGGGTCCTGCAAGCAGTTTATTGGCTACGAACCAGGTCGAGCGTCCTGAGTGTGTTTCTTCTGAACTGTTGTGCCAACTGTACAAAAGCCTCGGTTCGTAGTCCGCCGGTTTATGCACATTACTTCAAGTTATCAACGAGTGGACCAGACCACCAGCCTCCACCTCCATCCTCCACCATCA